>PNEQ01043213.1:0-10862 GCA_003012365.1 Medauroidea extradentata | reverse complement strand
TGAAATCATTGAGATTACAGAAATTATTTGGCAGTATCGTGACCACGGCTATAGAGGAACAGCTCTAAACTTTGGAATTGAAAATTGACCCTCTTATGATTGAATGGCGCCACTGGCACTGTGGTGTTGGTTTAACCACGGCCATAGAGGAATACATCTGAACACTGGAGTTGAAAACTGACCCCGTTACGACTGATTGGCGTCACTGGAACTGTGAGGTTGTTTTACCATTATGTAAATGGGACTACGGGCGGTATTCATAGTCATGTCTCGAAACAACGACTTAACCAAGACGATCTTATTTCTTAAGACAGCACTTTTCAACTCTTTGGTTTCATAGTCCACGAATAAGAAGATATTCGTCAAGACCGCACCCTTCAAGACGAGCATGTTTGGTACTACTTCCAGCTTGACGAAGCACGAACATAAGCTGACCGAGAGTTCACGAACGATTCCGAATACTTTACGAACACCACGCAATAAATATGGCGTTTTCGAAAAATTACCTGTAGTTTTTCTTGTTAATGTATCAAGATAATGTATTACCAAATATTAGCCAAGGTACAATCAAATGTAAGTAAAATAATTAGTTTGGTTTACATTTTATTAAGTCGATTTGTTCTAGGGGTGACTTGATACACACAGAACATTACAAAGTAGTCAAGTACCGACTTCCTGTACATAACACATAAGTTTTATGTTACATATTTACTTTTTTTATTCCTTGCTGTTTAGTTTTGTTTATTTTCATCGAGATATATTTAAACAATTTTTTATTTACATGTCATTATCCAAAACATTTCTAACATCTGTTATGTACCCATACAGCACACTTGGTCACAGAAACGTCACAATGTCGCATTTCGGTTACACTCTACAGAAGTCATATTGTTAAGTCCCAGTGACGTTGCCATGCTACCAAGTTCTGACTCTGGCCTTGTGACGGACATGCGACGTCGCAGAGAAACCTTTGCGTTACTTTTTAGTCAAATGAGAGTCTATACAATGTTATTATTATTTTTTTCTTTCAAATGTTCTCATAATTATTCGTAAAATATATTCTTTATAATTACTGTAAATTGAACAAATTACTAAAGTCTCAAAAATATTTAAATTGTGTGAATTAATGTTAAGTAAAATAGTACTTAAGTACTCATGACGGTGGTTGTCTTTGTTCGCGAACATAAGGAAACAAGTACATACAATTGAAATTCTGCAGTGTTGTACGAAAGCCTATGAATTCAATCGGTTTATAGGATTTGTGTAAATGTAGTAAGTATTTTTTTTTTGTTTTAAATATCATAAAATCTTCATAACATGAATTATTTGGCTTATTGTTATTTATATTTGTGAAGTACATATAATCATAGGTTATAATTTCAGTAAAGCACATTAATTTAATTTTCTTACTTCCAGCCCGTAGAGAAAGAAAATTTTCGGGACTATCAAAATATGTTCAAAATTAATGAATCACTTTGAAGTGTTTTCTTAGTCTACATTTGTGTCGTGTTCAAAGGTATATTTAACATATCACAATGTGGTACAACATAATTAATTCCCACAGTGGTTACTTAAGTGTTTGTTATAACTATTTTTAAAGTAAAATGTTAATGCCAAGCTCTTTGAAGTGAATTCCCTTACAGCATGGTAACGTCCGTTTAACGTCGCAGCAACGTCGCACACCAAAAAGTGTAACGTCCCAGAAACATCGCAGTGACATCCCAGCAACGTCTCAGGGAAGTTGCAGTGCGACGTCGCAGCAAAGTTGATTTGTGACGTCGCAACAAAGTTGCTTTGTGAAGTCGCAACAAAGTTCCTTTGTGACGTCGCAGCGAGGCTGCCATGCAACGTTACAAAAAGCGGACAAATACATGTCCATGCAACGTTGCTGGGACGTCACTGTGATGTTTTGCAACGTTTCTGGGACATTACACTTTTTGGTGCGCGACGTTGCTGCGACGTTTATGTGATGTTATCGTGCTGTATGGGTAATAACTGACGTGCGCTGACACACACGCATCTATCAGCGACCGCTGGCACATCGCAGCGGTGCCACAGTAATGGTGTTAACACGCCCAACTCAGCAAGCCGACCGACGGCGACAACCAGAGGGCTACCTTAATATCGCCACGTGGGTAGCAACAGAACTAAAGGAAGTAAAAGGAGCCACCACAAAACCATGCTCAGGCAACACACACACCTGTAGCACCCATCGAGGAGCCCAGGCAGTGGTCGTTTCTGTGGGCATTGAGCAGTTGCTGTACACGTGTTCAATTGCCGAGACACCAAGGTACGGAAACAGACTGTGTGACATTGGGAAAATATGGGATGAGTGCAGCCACATTTCGAAAGGTTCAACGGCCCTAATTACACCAACTTTGTCGCGAGACTCGCGAAATAGCGAAGTTAGGAAATCACCAGAAAGTATCAAGGAAAGGTTCGCCATGTCGCCACCGCGACTCAAGGTGAAAACTGCATGGAGCGATAACCGGCGCCGAGCGCGCCTAGTGTATGTGTGTAAATTCAAAATAACCCAATATATAATCTCTTGTAGTGCAACCAACAAAGTGTTATGTGAATTAAGGCCAGCCTGAACTTTGAGAGACAGGTTAACAAGACAACCAGGGCGGAAGGCCATTTAAGTAAATTTCCCTACAGAAATCAGCCTTTTTATGTAAATCAATCAGTGCTTTTTTTAAGACAATGTTATAGTATCAGTAGTAATTGTGTCAACTTTATAGTGTTTTGTGTATTTGCTATTTAACTCACATGCATGGAAGCGAAAAAGCAGTATGTTTTTCGCGCCCTTTCTCACCTTGTGTGAGGGAGGACGCCATGATGAAGTCAGTCTTGTTCCGGGCGTGAAAGATGACGGCCACACGACGCCGCGGATCCTGGGCCTTCGCGTTCGTACTGCATCCATCGTGTAAGGACAATAGTAACTTCATTTAATCTGTTTAGTACGGAACTTTACGTAGTCCAACCAAGTGACGTACCCAGGAGCAGTGCCACCCCAACCTCGTAGACTCAAAGTTCGGCCGAGGGATTATTATCATTTTAGTTTTACAGTCGTGCAATACCGCGGTTCACTGTATTCGCCACCCCCAGGCGTCGAGAGGGGGATCAGCTTCACGTACGCGAGTCCATGTTGTCTTACGTTATCGGGAACAATAAACGTAGTCCAGACGTACGTTTTGTGTTATTTTGAGAGTTGCTCCGTCTGGGCATTTCCTGTTAAAACCTGCACCTCGTGGGTTAAAAAACCCACCTCAACCAAGGATGTGGAGGACTCAAAGGGACGCAGCCACACGGGCAGCATACCCACGCCCCAGCAGCAGCCCACGGAAAGTTGGGATGGAGAACGCGACACTCGCTTAGTGCCCTGGTAATGACACTGAGGCACCTACTTTTCACTTTGGCCTCGCCACCGTCACGTCATAACATACGTGCTCTAACTTACTTACATCTGGAAAAATTGTCTCACTAACATTGTCAAATTATTTTCTTACTATGGCAGCTTCATCCTTTAAAAAATTAACCTAACACTTCCAGTTATTGTTTTGAGGAGATTCACACACGTACGTAAAGAACTCATTTTGATTTGTCAGGCATTTCAAATGATTCAAAGTGTTTCAATATTGACTGGAAATTTCAGCAGCCCATATCTTGTTTCTTGTGGAGGTGGTAAACGACATCTCACTTCATATGGATACACAACTCTTCGATCCTCAACGTTAGGCCACACAAACGTGTCTGAGCTAGCTTTGTACCATCGCATAAATTTCACCTCAACAGTTCTTGCACTTCCAGTTGATGATTCATTATGCTTGTCACCATTGCTACAAACAATTTCTTCGTTTCAAAGGTTTTTCTTTTGGTTGCTGACAGTTCTATCATGAGATAGTTCCCATGTCTGATGTCGTCGTAGCTTACAAGTTCCGGTTCCTTAGTAGCAGTATCATGTCGACTTAAACTACTCGAACTCTCTTCATTGTCACTGGATTGTTGTGAGTTCATGTTGATATCACTTCAATGAACCCACTTCTAGAGATGTCTCTTCAATTTCCAAGTTGGTGACACTTTTGCCTGCCTGAACATCTAATGTCTTCTTCTTTCTGGGAGTTGCGTTCGTGTTCTTCTTGCTTTCATCACCATATCGCATGGTCTTCAGGAGACTGACATGAGAACTCTCCATTTCTGAATTAGGTGTGCTGCTTTATGTCTGCATCTGTGGAGGAAGGATTTTGGTCCAACACTTTGTGGCGATTCAGGGGAACAATCCCACGTTTCTGAAAACCTGATTTTATGACCTGAGGTGCAGTTTTACAAAGCTTGTCCAACAACTTCTTCAACATGCCTTGGAAACTTATCTTTTGGGACAGCTCCTCTATTCCCCTTTAATTTCCACTCAAACAGGAGTTCTCGCCAGTGGCGTTTGAATGGACGAAAAAATGAAACGTCCAGTGTTTGAGAAAGGTGAGTTGAGTTCTTTGGTAGGCAAATGAACCTAACATCATTTTCAACACATTTTGTAATAACATGTTGAGAAATGTGTGATGATAGATTATCACCTATCATAGCACGAGGTACATCCTGCTTTTTAAGATAGGGAAAAGCTATGGAAGAAAACCATTCCTCAAAGGTCTTCTGATCAATCCATCCAGATTTTGTGTTTCTGTACCGGGATCCCTTTGGGCTATTGGATGTCCAAGTGTCCCACAAATGAAGGGATCGGTAAATTACAAAAGGAGGCAAAAGCGTTCCGTCCGCAGCACACGCCATCATAATTGATGTGGATGCTTTCAAAGAATTTAAAATTAAATCCGGATGTCTGCAACCTCTTTTGACTACGACCTGCTTCCTACCAGGGTCATCAGATAGATCAGTCTCATCATAGTTGATCAGAGATGCTGGTTTTACACCCTGCAAAGCATCTTGCAAATTATCAAAATACGTGTTCACAATTGCAGGTGAAACTGCAGCCCTGCAACGTTTTACGTTGTCAGCTAGCCTCCGCGACAGTACCTTATGACGACTGAGGAAAGAATTGGCCCAGTCGATTCCTGGCATGTTGTTTTTTAAACATCTTGCAATTTTACCCTGCCTGTCAAAAAAACCCTTTTACAAGCAATCTGATATCATACACAGTTAGAGGATATCATCATGTGCTTGCTGTCAGTATATTTTCCACCAACAAATTTTCTTCTTCTGTGGATAACACAGTTTGGCCACCAATATTTTTACTATTCTTACCATGCAAAGCTCGGAACAATTTCATTTTGTCAATGCTGTACTTTTCGGCAGCACTCCGAAGACTTAAACTGCCTTTTCTCACCTCCTCCAGTGCTGAACTGAGATTTTCCAGATGACCACTCCCATAGGGCTTTGCCTGGCCTCCTTTTATATGTCCTTGGCATTTCCTGCAACGTATCAAGTCACCCCAAGTTAGACATCGATTCATGATAACGACTGTCACAAAAAAAATTAATAAAACATCTAGCACTTTGTATGTTGTTAATCCAATAAGTTTCTTACTTACCAGCCAATATTTTTAATGCACAGTAATTATTTATTCCAAATAAATAACAGATTTTTCTGGTTCAGTAAACAACAATAACAATTCTGGCTGCCTTCCGTTATTCACTGATTTCACTGGCCAGTGTTTTCAGAAATGTCAGCTATAGTTCCGAAATTGCTGACGGCACTGATAGTCACTGATGGTCGGTTGATGATGATACCTTGTGCGAGGCCAAATCCGTTTACTGAGATTACCGATTTTACTGGCGCTTCAGAGCATCAGTGTTTTCAGTAAACCAATATTTTTGGCGGAAATTCAAAAGTTGAAGTTATCTAATTATAGGACGAGTCTTTTTTAATATATATGGGCCAAAGAGGTTATCTATTAATTTATATACGTTTATTTAACGTCTGTTTATAGTCACAGAAGCATTCGTCGTGCAGTTTGTAAAGACTAAATAATGTTTAGAGGTTGAATCGTACCTTGTTTATGCATTTAAAAATAATGGATACAGCTTCCCAAACCTTAAATACATACAATGTATAAGCTGCGTCGTGAAAAAACGAAGAAAACCGTATCAGTCGTAAGTCGTGCTAGATGTATTAATACGCTAAAAATATACCAACTTTATTATTAATGTAAATACAAATTATACAACGAACAAAATAAACATGACAGTTTATCGCAAGAATGAAATCACAGATATGCCAGAGATGTGGTTGCTAGGCAACGTACATTGCAGTAATGTTTACTGATTTAATGTTCCGATATTATCTATTTACTGACAGTGAAAATATTTTGCTGATTACTGATGCTGTTCCCTTATTGTTCACGGACACTGGCGAACTATCAGTGATATCAGTGAAATCAGTGAATAACGGAAGGTGGCCTCTGTAATATTTAAATACTATCAGTAGTACCAATACGAACTATTAACCTGTGAAATTTCCCAATAAGAAAAACTATATTTCGTTCTCAATCTTGCAGATATAAAATTTCCTTTCTTTAAGAAAAGTTTCATTGATTTATAAATTATTTTAAAACATTCTCCATTTTGTCTTTTGTGACCCAACTGTCTCAATTCACCCCGTTTTACGGTATGCTAATGTAAAACATAGACGTTTTACTCATTAAATGTAACAGTTACATATGTATTTCGCGTACCTGTACTCTCATTACATCCGAATTTAACGCATGTAACTGTGTTCATTCAAATCTGTTCATTCTACAGTATGAATACCATTCGAGGCGCTTACGAAAACCTTACTCTATCAACGCGAAGCTGTGTGCCGTGCTATAATAATGCATTTGTTCCCGTAAAACTACCATATACGTCGACTTCAAGGAATTTTCCAACATACCATTTCCTGTATACTTTTATATCCATGGTTCCAACATTATTTTCCTTCAAATTCTCAAATTATAGTGCTTTTCTCCTTTGTGAATGCTCTTTGGTTACAGTGCCATCTTTTGGTGTATTTTGAAGTTTAGTAAGACAAAATTACTTTGTCGGGCAGCAACCTTACTTTTTGCTTTCAGTCCAGTCGCGGTCTATGGTCGCGGTTGTCGTCGGAGTTTGTTTTGAGGCGTTCTGTCAAGGTATCAGCTGTTACGACGGTCTTTGGGATTTCGATTATGTACGCAGTGTTAAAATCCTTGTTCTGGTAGTTGAAAATTCACACGATAAGTGCATTTTCACATTCTTAGGCAATTATTAAGTTTTTAATATGTTTACGGGACTAACAAGTCAAGTAAGTAGCTGGATGGGAGCTACTAGCAAGAAAGACGGAGAAAACCAAAAACCTGAGGAAGAAAAATTAGCTTCTCCAGTTATTGAATCTGGTGACGCTAATGATTCCGAACAAAAAAAGGAAAACAGGTTAGTTGACGGGCTTGGTATTACGATTTTATTTTAGGTCTTTCTCTTGAGAGAAAAAAAAATATATGTTAGGCCTGTTTGTGCTAGGTTTGCCAATCGAGGAATGATTATGTCTTTGTGGTTTAGTTGGGTATAGTTTCCAAATATTTTTCGAGAACATAGGGCCTAGACCGTCATAGCCCTTGGTGTTTTGTAGAATTTGTTTCTCGAAAAATATTTACAATGTAGGCTTCAATTGTTAATTAAAACAATTTTTAATGGTTTCAGTCCAACCAAAGCTGGCAAGCTGGAGATGTTTTCAAATGTAAAAAACCAGATGACAAGCTGGTTAGGATCCGGGGTTCCAGGTCTACGAAAGAGTGATGTGGATGGAAATACAGAGTCACAAAACTCCACAGGACCTGTGTCGGGAAAGACTGACGTAGATTCCCCGGCATCAGAGAAGTCTGTCAAAGGTTCGCCTGTTGAACATGCCAAAGAAGATGATGATTCGAGGTGAGGAAACTTACATGAGACCACAAGGTGTTAACGTTGGTGAAATATAGTTTTTGTGGTCGTTATTGACTGTTGTGTTTTACTTTTGCAGTGCCACAGGAGGAGCTGATAGTGATGTTGCTGGCTCTGAGCCTGGAACTCCAGCTGAAGACAAGGAAGGAGCTCAACCGTTTGGGGCTGGTGAGTAATTTGCTATTTTCTGGGAAGTGAGTGCTAAGATAAAAAATATTCTCTCATATATCTTTTACCTATTTTTTTAAAAAATAAATGGCAAATACATACATGCATACAAAAAAATTCTACATAGTATAGATAACTAAATACAAGTACACACAGAAAAAACAAATTGTCCCCTTGAGCAAGGAATTAATCTAGATAAAGAATGTCAGAGTTATATAACAAAGAATTACTGAGAATGCCAGGCAATAACATGAAAAACAGTAGAAAATTAATGTTAATGTAATGGGATTACTTACAGTTAAGATATAGACTTACTTTCTTGTTTAACAAATTCATAGCATTTATTTTTTTTTAGATATAGAATTGTAATATTTGTAGCCAGAATAAGGGAGTGTATTTATTTATTTTGCCTTCCATTGATCCCCAGTTGAGCACAGAACTCAGGGATGTGGAACAAGTAAAAAAGAATACAAAAACATCATTTACAGTTTATTACAAGATAAGATTAAAGTACCAATTTTAAATAACATTGATAAATACACACCTTACGAATTATAACGTGCTGACGACACAAACATGCTCAAAAGTGTTTTAACGTAAGCATACAGGAGCTAAGTAAAATGAGTACATGAAATTAAACACAAATATTGTATTATATGAAACAGGAGAACATATCAGGCAGCATTTAGAATTAAAACACTTTAAAGACAGATTATCAACCCTTGTAGTGTGGTAAAATTACAGTAACTCCTCATGTCTATTATTCTTTACCATTTGGTAGATTTCAGTTAGACCATAGAAGTGGTCCAAGAACACTGATATGAGGGATCCGTTTAATGATTTTACAGTTTTTCTGCCACCATTAACTTCAACATATCGACGGTTTAGAAGTAAAACTACCCAAGTCCATTTTCAGTAACTTTCGGAAAACCTTTGCCAAAATTAACCAAACCATTCTACAAAGCTGAAAATAAGAGTACTTCTATGAGAGAAAAGGTGTCACAACCTGGGTATTATTACCACATATGGAGAGTGATATTCACAGTACTTGGCTGCAATATCTCAATTTCAGAGAAAAAAGACTTGGGCAGTTTTACTTCTAACCCCTCGATATTGTTCTGTTCCTGTCATATAGCTCTTGGGTCCAAGTTTGGTTGGGAGGAGCTTGTGATCCACCATATTGAATGCCTTACACAGATATAATGACTAGATAATTGAGTACCGAAAGATGGGGTGAGATCGAAACATTCTCAATTACTTTCTATGAATATGCATAGTAACAATTTTTTTTTAGTATTAGTTGATAAAACTATTCTGGGAGGTAGCATATAATTTATACCTTACAAATGGTGAAATGAAAAAGTTAACAATATATTTTACATTAAAATTAAAAATATGGGTTTCAAAGTGGCCACATGGGATGGGGTCACTTTGAAACCCCTTCTAGAAAACTGTAAGAGTGAATCTACAAACACAAGAAGTTTCAATCTCACCCCATGGTCTAATAGCATTGTCAGTTTCTGAGCTATGGTAACTTTAATTTTTCTGATTTGTGGGGTGACATTGAAATTTACAAAATATTTGCAAAGTAGTATCTGTTATTTCTATTTGTATTAAGTCAATCACTAAGTGCTAAACAACTTATCTATAAAATACAGTTCACACACACATAACAGGGCACATTTATGCAGCATACAATTACAATTAAATAGTTTAAAATAAAAAACTGCTAGAAAAGAAAAAATAAACATCAGTAAACATAGTAAAACAATGAGGCTGTTGAATCAATGCCCTACTTAACCTATCATTAGGTAAGACATATTTTTTATATTGGCACTGGTACTATACACAATCATATGAAATGAATTTAACAGTCTCCTTTACTAAGCAATAATTAAATTTTTATTTGTAGTTTAATAATTTATATTGAATAAAGTTAAATTAGAAAGTTCTTTAGTTTTGTACGCGTAAGACAAATTGTACAGAGAGAGTGTGAGTGAGAGAGTGTTTCAATGTCCATCGTAGGACAAATTTTTAAGAGAGGAAAATAATATTTTGTGTCTAAAATAAGAAAAAAAATATCTGGTACAAAAAAATATTTAAAAAAGAAGAGATATTTAAAAATAAACAAAAAAGGATGGAGAGGAAAAAGTGATCATAAAAAATTTACGTTTACCAGCATATTTTATCCAAAAAACCATAATAATTAAAGAAAAAATAAGAAAAAAATTTCAGAAATGACAATCATTTCAAGATGTAAAAAATTTAGTTTTGTAGGTGCAATGGTGGGGGAAGGAAAAAAAACACTCTTTTTCCTTCCTTCCTTTCCGATGAAAGAAATTTAAATTCAATTCTTTCAATAAATTGTGTTATTTTTTAGATAAATTATGCTTGTAAATAAAATTATTTTGCATTAAAAAAATCTTAAATTTTTTAAAAATAATTTCAGCCAGCGGTTTTGATCACATTTACCAACTCTCGTCTCAAGTGCGGGATGTTGTGTACTTTACTAACACATCATTATTTGTAATCTTTACTTCTTGTACAACTCCTAACCACCATTGTGCATCATACACACATGCAATGAAGTTATTTTTTCCAAATGTTAGAATGCTATGTAACTTCGCCTCACTCACTACATGATCTTGAAAATCAGCTGAATTTGACGTTTTGTAGCATCTGAGCTTGTATTCATCAAGAGGAACCATCCTGTGTTTTTCTCTTGTATGAGGCAAAACTCTGCACTTTCCAAACCTTTCGTTTAGCTCTTGTTCATTGGAATGCACTTCT
>PNEQ01043212.1:0-32088 GCA_003012365.1 Medauroidea extradentata | reverse complement strand
AATTCCCTTACTACCAAATAATCCATCCACATTTCCGCCATTACTCTCACAAACAACGACAAGATAAACATATATTTGTTCAAGAACGTTGCGAGATGCGAGATCTCATCATCTCACCGAGCTAAAAGCACGTGAAAATTTTCCGAATGAAATTTTTCCATCCCGAAACTATTTTGACTCGAGAATCGCAAAATGCAGAGTATTTCGAGATTTTAGGCAAATTCGCAATGGAATAAAATCGTATTATTTCAAGAATTGACCCCCTGTTCTTCTACGGCCGTGGTCGAGGCGCATTCCGTAGTTTCCACGAGTGCTGATGGTGCTGACCAATGTTGTGTTGTGCCTAACATAAGGCACGAACGGTGGCTAGGATCGTGGGTCGTCGGCCCACATCATGTTATTATATGTAATAAGTACCTGAATTGACAAGTTCTACACCCTAGAGGAGCAGCTTAATAACTTAAAACAACTTAATAAATAAATAAAAAAACTGTTCTAAAAAGCATAGTCTGTTTAATACACTCTTTTACTATCCACACTCTCTGAAAATTTTCACTGTAGTTTCCTCTTCCCTTGTACCCCTAATTCAGCTGGTAACCTAACTCAAACATCCTCCACAACCTCCCGCTGTATATTTATAAGACTCACATTTTTACAATTTTATTTCTCAAATTATTTGAATTTGCCATCTACCTATTTCTTGTTCTACAGCTGTTTCTTTTTGCGCGATCCAACTGCTACCTATCAGAGACCAGCCAAGTTTACTAAGCAGTGGGGAATTTGTAAAGTAGTTGTGTTGAACATTTCTAACTTCTGTGAAAAGACGGTTTGTTTAAACTTTTTCGTACCGTCAGGGTTTGTGTGGTGGACTTGAATGTTTATGAATGGAAAACGCGGCACTGTTATAAGTATCTTAATTGTGTGAATACGTTTTATGGTAATTGGTGTTTACATGGCTGTGCTGCGAGCATCAATTGTGAAAAGTGAAAATATATTTTGCATCTTATTGATTTTTCGACTTCGTAACGGCGAACCAATAGTAAGCGAGCTCCTTCGTTGTGAAGGGTGAGGTTTCGATGCTCGTTTGGTTATGTGTTCGTAAATGGCAATGTGTTAGATAATGGCTGACAGTCATCTGAAACAATGTTTTAAAAAGCGAGCGTTAGGTGATAGCGGTCTATCGCGTTGCTGGAAGAATAACTGTTGAAATGCAGGTTGCGACGTTATTTAGGGAAACTGCTACGCTCCTCGGAGCTAGCATGGAAACACAGGATACGTCAGGTCCGGAGACACATAGCCTTAAATTGTAAGTAAATAACAACGTTTTGAACTGTAAAACACTGTGTAGGCACAATTTATTTTTTAAGTATAACATTTATACAAGATTCTTTTTACTTGTCCATTTAGGGTAAATTGCTAATCAATTTTATCACGTTATTACATACTGAAGAATTGAGTTAACAGTGATACATTACCGTGTTGTGTGAAGTTTTAAACTTTGGAATTGGTTAGTGAATGACGAAATTATGTTGCCCAGAATTTGTTTAGAGCAAACATTGCATGGCTGGTTGTAACACCACTTAATGTATGGGCCAATTAACAGCACAGTAAGTTAAGCCTTATCTTGTATTGTGTTGTTTCACCCGCGCTTAGCGATTTTTTTATGCTTTGTAAGTGTTAGACCTGCTTAATTTAGGCGTCTGAAGTCGACTGCATACACATCTAGTTAAGCATCACTTAACCTATAAATCTAATTAGGTAGGTAAAGATGGAAAACTGATGCTTTTGAGAAATTAAGAACTAACTTAATGATGACCCTATGGCACCTGAAAAACTTATTTTTACAGGCTACATTCACAGTGTAGAAAATTAAATAAATTTTAACTGTTTACGATATGTGACATTGATGTTTTGGTTTCCAAATTGGTGTTCTAATAATGTATACATTGTTAGCTATTACTATTGTATACATATATTTTGATATCTTTGAGTCATAAATAACATTTAGTGTATTGAATCCAGAAACCTTTAAATCAGCGTTTCCATGAAGCAAGTTTTCGTTTTGTATAAGTTTCTCATGCAAAATTTTGCCAAGATATACTACAATGCAGTTCAAAAATGTTTCTCAGACGAGTCATATTTTGCAGCAAGTTTTCTTCGTATCTTTACTTTAGCATAACTACTAGGGTAAGTAAATGCTGTGGACGAATGCTTTAAAATCCAGCTTTGTGAAGGATTGGAGATCATTGATCCATTGCAACGTTATAAAGTCTTTTTATATTATGTATGTTTTTATCTTTAGTTTGTATTGTATGTATGTAGTATTTTAATTTTTTAAATGTCCCACAACTGTATTCAATTTGGGGGCCAAAATGTAAAAATAAATCTCAGGTGGGCCACTTGAACTGCATCACAATATAATAACAATAATAAAATGCAATTGGGCAGCCACCTGTTGGCAAGTTATAACCTCCTCAATCACTTACCAACTCCCTCCTAAACATTCAGCCCCCCTGACCATAACCAACTCCTCGGAAAGTAAATTCCACTCCTTCACCGACCTCCTAAGCACTGACTGTCTACTCCTCTTTGATCTGCTCCTCATCACCTGGATCTTCTCGTTGTTAATCCTTTTTTTTTCTTACACTTTGCCTTAGCTAACAGGCAGTCTAACTTATCCCTGCCTCCCTCTTTATTCACCATCATGTTCTTTCCTTCAACAAGCTCCACCCCAGTTCCTTCAGCATCACAGATGGCTGAAAGTTTCCTTAATCCTCATCAGCCTGCCCTTGCCTTATCCATCTATGCTTCACCCACCTTGCTGCCTGTCTTTGCTCCGTCTCCAGCTCTTGCACCTCCAATTCCACGTACGATGTCCATTCTGCTGTAACATACTCTAACATTGATTGTACCGTTTTAATATACACATTTTCTTTCAATGCATTACAAACACCCTTCAAAACTCTATAGTCTCCCGGACTGGTTAGGTCTCCCAGCGTGGGGTGAGAAAATCCTTTTGTGAAGGGGATTAGGGGTAGAAGAGAAAGTATATCCTGTCTATATGCTGCGCTGCGTGCCATTTTAAACACATTGGCCCTTGTTTGCTCTGCAGTATTGATAGAACTGTGAGCAGTAGCAAGTAGCATTCGGCTTATATTTTGACACATTTATTAATAACCTCATGTATTAATCCCAGAACACAGACTGGCCCTGCCGATCACTTCCACGTTATATATCACAGCCAGGGGAATGGGTTACCAACCCAACTCATTACAACAATATACAGGGTTACCAACACTCATGTTCACATCATCTCCCTTCTATACACACAAGATAATATGCTAACACAAGACACTTAAATTTTACTCCTTAACATACTCCTCCAATATCTTGGAATGCTTTACATGTCTACCAGAATGTGTGACATTGTTCAGAAGGCCTAGTAACACCTCTATCTGTCACTTTACCCTCAGGAGACGCCTCGACGACATATGACCTATCAGTTGTCACAACTTCACGTGGTCTCTGAGGCAACATTTCAAGCTGAGGTAAATATCAAGTTAGCTACTCATCGTGTACCGGCCAAACTAGACATAGGTATAGTTTATTATTGAAAAATGTTTCTAGTGACGTTCTGAGTAGTCGTATGTAAAAAAAATTTTGATACCGTAGGTTAGTTTACATTTGTTTAAGTTAGTTTAGGTTAGTTTAAGTTATTTTAGTTTACATTAGTTTAAGTTAGTTTAGGTTAGGTTAGGTAACATAACCTAACCTTACATAAGGTTGGGAGGCCTAACTTAACATAAACTAATTTAAACTAATCTAACATAAACAAACCTAACAACCTAACCTATACTAACCTAATAAAAAATTTTTTTTATGTATGGTTGCTCAGAATGTCACTATAAACATTTTTCATCAGTTAACTATATGTCTAAAGTCAATAGTTTGGCCGGTACATGATGAGTAGCTAAACTTGATATTTACCGATGCTATATTACAGGGAATCTGAGACTTTCTAAGTTGATTAGAATTCCTGCGCAATACCTGTCCATCTTCTCTCAGTACCCAATAAGATTTAGGTCTATAATTTGCCTCTAAAATTTTACCTGGACTCCACATATTAACTGTTTTAATTAAACAATTTTGTTGTGGATTAAATTCCACTTTGTACCTGGCATCTTTATCAAGTTTGTTGTGGTGTATTTAGATTTGGCTTGCAACTGACCATAAAATGTGTTGCTCAAAGAAGGAAGCAATTGTTGGTCAGACACCGGCAATAGTGACCTCTAATTACGACTCATAAGAGCTTGTGCTGGGGAGATATGTGTGCCACAAACAGTCAAACTTCTATACTGCAATAGACCAACTTCTATAGAAATCCTATCTTCCTAGCATTTACAAAGAATATTTATGGCAGTCTGTACTGCCCTTTCCGCTAATCCATTACTACGTGGACACCTAGTACTACTGGTTACAAATTGAAAATTGTCAGTCACTACGACTGTAGGAATCCCATGTGTGGAAAGCACTTGTTTTAACACTGAATTTACTTCTTCAGCTGAACCACAACCTAAGTGACATAACCCAATCCATTTAGTTAGATAATCCATAACATCCAAGCATAATTTGCCATAAAAAGACAATATATCACTACCTATTATGTTATGTGACAATGTAGGGATAATGCATAATTAATGGTTCTTTGTGACATGATGGTGCATTTTTTGGCAAACAAGACAATTATTCACATAATACTCAATATCTTTGGCCATACCAGGCCAATACACTATTTGTCAATTTTCTTACATGTTTCATCATTTGATGTACTGACTGTGCCAAGCACCTCCATAAATGTTTTGCTAAATGATAAAACAAGTGTAAATAAGTATCCCCAACATGGCTAAAAGTAAAGACAAAACTAACCCATGTGGCAAGTGCGGAAAAAATGTAGAAGAAACTGATAGCCAAGCAGTTGGATGTGAAGGCCCGTGTTGCTCCTGGTTTCATCTGAAATATCTTCAAATCGATGCAAGTAAAGTTTAAAATACAGAAATTATGAAAGTGATGAGTAACTTCAAGGGAATTACATGGTACTGTGAAGAGTGTAATAAGGGATTTGATGAAATGAGTGATCATGCAATGTGCAGTGTAACACAAAGATGGGTGAAGTATATTCACAGTGAGTTATCTGCCTTAGAAAAAACCCTTAAAGACAGTGTGGAAGAAAGCTCGAGTCAAATCAGAAATGAAGTAAGAAAAATAGGTACAACCACGGAACAAGATAAAAACAAACAAAGTGGCAAAACATCATATGCATAGGCAATAGTGGGTACAAAACATCATCCTTCTATCATAGTTAAGCCAAATCAAAAGCAAGAAGGGAAAAAGACAAAGGAAGATGTCATCAAAAATAGGCCTATAGATTTGGTAAAATTAAATGTTGGAATTATGAAAGTCAAAGAAATTAAGGACGGAGCTGTTCTTGTTGGTTGTGAAGATACACAAAGTTTTGAAAAAATGTAGAAAAAGAGTTCGGTCATAACTATAAAGTGGAAACTCCACATGCTCTCTTGCCTAAACTGAAGATTGTAGGCATTAGAGAGGAGGAAACGTCCAACACTAACCTAGTTAACATGATCAAGAGACAAAATGGACTAGCTGACAGTGATTCAAAGATGGAAATCATAAAAAGATTTCACAAAAACAATTTTGGTAGCACTGATGTCATTGTAAAATCATATCCACCAACACACAAGGAACTTCTGACAAAAGGGAAGATCAGATGTGGATGGAGCATTGTCAAAATTTTTGATCATATTCGTCAACATTTTTGATCATATTCATGTTCCAAGGTGTAAAAACTGCTATGACTTCACCCATCTTACAAAATACTGTACTGAGGACAAGAGATGTACCAAATGTGGAAATAACAAGCATGTCTTCTTCGAGTGAGACAAAAGAGAGCCTAATTATTATGTATGTAAAGAAGCGAATGAAAAGTACAGTATGTAACTAGATGTGAACCACAGTGTGCTGGACTATAGATGCCCCACTCACATGGACCGTGTGCGTCAACTGTTAAGGAAAACAATAAGGTATTAGCAATTCTGTAAGAAAATGGCTACCAATAGAAAGCTGCAGTCACAAGACAAAAACAATAAGTCCACTATCTTATACTTTAGTATGCAAAGCCTGTTACCAAAAGTAGATGAATTGGAAGAAATAAGCAGTGAACTTCATCCTATATTAATCTGCTAAACTGAGACTTGCATTATACAAGATATTGATGCAAAGGAACTAAGCATCCAAAATTGTAGTGTTGTGAGGTGTGACTCTGTATCAAGGCATACAGGAGGGTTGATAGTGTATGTAGAAAAGAATACTGTACATAAGGAAATTAAAGTACACAGCTGTTAAAAAGAATTCTGGTTTTGTTGAAATCAGACTGTTCTTGAACAATAAATGGCAGATATTTGGTATTTTATACAGCTCACCAAACTTTATAGAGTATGTTTCTGCATTTTCGGAGAGAAATGGAGGAAAGGGAGAAATTATATGGCTTATTGGGGATGCTAACATGGACTGGATAAAGAAGGAAGGCTGTCCAAGAAACTTGCAAGAGTGGTTGTAGATGCAGGCCTCAAACAAAAGATGCAGACATCGACTAGAATAACTAAAACTTAGATTCTTTAATCGACTGGGTACTTACGAAATCTGAAGATGCTTCACGTGAAGTCGGGACTGTAGCAAAGCTTTATGAACATGAATCAGTTAACATTTATACAGGACACCAACTAAAAGATGAAACTTGAAAAATAAAGTTTAAGAAAATCAACTACGAATCTCTGAGGATGGAACTAAAACAGAATAGATGGCAAAGAAAAACAGTAACAGAGAAAATAAAGACATATATTCTAATGTAACACAGGCAATAGACAAAAGCACCAGTTTTTTCACTGTGTCTCAAAACAAGAAAGGGAAACCTTGGTTCATAAAAAATGTACAGTATAAAAAACAGTGAGATGTAGTATACAAGAAATACCAAAGAAGCAGGTGTGTGGTAACATGATGATGAGGAAGAAATTGTGTGGGAAGACTACAAAAAGAAAAGAAACCAATACACCTTAACAACTCACAAAAGAAAAGGAGTTTTTCAAAAGGAAATTAGACAACTGTAAAAACAACAGTGTAAACATGTGGAAAACACTAAAAGAGGTAGTATCTGGAAATGTTCCCATAAAAAGCATGATGTTCAAAACTGGTAGAGAAGAAGATGAAAAGAAGATAGTGGAGGAATACAATTCCTACGTATTAGACAGCATGCAAGAAATACAGGACTCAATACCATTTCGAGAGAGAACAAGGATACAGCAACAGGCTTCAAAAAGTGGACAAATTTCCAGGTTGTATCAGAAGGACTGCAATCTATAGTGAACAAGTTAAAGTGTTCTGGAAGTGCTGATGAAATAAGAGAAAAAATCGTAAAGGAAAGCTATTATTGGTCAGTTGTGGTGCCAATTCCCAAGATCAAAGGTTCTGATCGCTGTGAGGATATGAGACCAAGTAACATGCTCCCAGCTATTGATAAAAGACTGGAGACTGTGGTCATGAGAAAACTGAGAAGTTTTGTATTGGAAGAAGGTTTCTGAACAGAAACAGCCATACAGCTGGTGATATCAGAGTGGAAATTATCTCTAGATCAGGTGTACTCGATAGTCACAATTTTTTTTGGCTTTTAAAAGAGTGTTTGAGACCATAGACTGAAGCATTTTGTTAAACAAACTTTTTGAACTGGGAATAGGGGGCATAGTTTATAAATGGTTCAAGATCTACCTGAACGGGAGGACACAGAAAGTCAGATTGGGCAAAGCATTTTCAAACCGTGTAACAAATAATGGAGTATCTCAAGGGAGTGTCTTGGGACCTCAACTGCTGATTATATATATATATTAATGATATGCATAGGGTATGCTCTAAGGCTACCATCAACATGTTTGCTGATGATACAATGTTGTATGTTAACTATTATGATGTAAACAAGAGTGCAGTTCTTATAAACAGTGAAATGGAAAAACTAAGTGCATATCTGAAAGAAAACAAACTAAAACTTAATGCTTTGAAAGCTAAGATTATGGTATTTTGTAACAAAAATTGGACATTCCCGTAATGATTGAGGAACCAGTGATAGATCCTGTAGACAGCATTAAATACTTAGGGGTAGTTTTAGATAGTAAGTTAAATTTTAAGGAACGCGTAGATTACATAGCTAAAAAATAGGACACTTGAGAAGAGTCAGTAAATTTTTATCTAGATACTGTCTTTTGACTATATATAACTATCATATTACCACATTATATATATTGTTTAAGTGTTTTCGATGTATGTTTAAAGAGAGATCTAGAAAGGTTACAACAACTGCAAAACAGGGCAATAAAGGTAGTAACAGGAAGAGATATATATGAAAAGATAATAATGCTAGAGAGTTTGCATTGGCTAAATGTCAATTATACATGTCAATATTATGTTTTTGTAATCATACACCTAATCAATACTGATAGGTCTCCAGCATACCTGAGTAAATTATTTAAAAAATAGCAGTAGGCTATTCATGCATATAAGACTAGGCAAATAGATCATTTTCACATACAAAGAGCAAATAAGGCAGCAACATTGAACTGTACTGAAGAAATACTACACCGTTGAGGTTCACTATCGTAGTGACCGATTTTATTTTGCGACAACACATACCTCAATATACAGTACCAGAGATACCAACATAAGTACTCTTAATATACCAACATACAGTGCAGGCAGCATTGTCATTCAACACTCTATATTTGGTAAAGGGATTAGGCAGTATAATAGCTTACCAGACAAAATAAAAACTCAAAATAATGTACCTCAATTCAAAAGACTGTGAAAAGAATTTTTGTATTAAAAAATGTCAGTAATTTAAATTGTGTGTTGATTATTGTAATTAGTATGTGGCCTATCTAATAATAATAAATAAATAAAACTTGCAGCTCTTTTTTTTATTATTTGTAATTTGCAAGTGATGTCCCACAGATATAGTACGTATGTACTAGGGCACAGTTTAAAGTAACATCACCCACTGAATCTTGGAGTGAATCTCTCAACAGTAGTTCAACAATATGCAACTGTGGCCCAGGTTCATACCTAAATTCTAGATGATACTTCACTAACATCAACTTAAAACTTCTGAAGTCTGCGTGATACAACTGTCTGAACTGGTTTGTTCATAATTGACACCAAGGGTTTATGATCATTCACAATAACAGTATTACGACCATATATAAGCTAAGGAAATTTTTTACAAGCAAACACTACACTGAGCATCTCTTTTTCAATTTGGGAATATAATTTTTCTGCCTGGCTTTAAGTTCGAGAAGCATATAAGACAGGGTGCCCTTTGTGTAAGAGTCAAGCTCCGAGGCCAGTACTAGAAGCTTCATATTGAGTCACTATGGGTAATCTGTGATCAAACATACATAAAACAGGGGCTGTTGACACTTCAACATGCTAAACACTTGTTCATGAGGTGGCAACCAACACCACTCTACATTTGTTTTTAATAGTTCCTGTAGAGGAGCTACAATTTGTGCTATCTCAGGGGCAAACTTTCGGAGATAGTTAAAACAGATCAAGAATATGTTGCAACTCTTTCTTACAAGTAGGTGATCTCAGATTAGTCACTGCATACACTTGTTCTAGATCCGGTGTACAGCCATGTTTACTACAGACATGACCATAAAATCGGGCTTCACGTACCTAAATTGAACCTTACATAGGTTAAACTTAATATTCCTTAGCCTTGCCCTATCTAGAACAAACTTTAAAATTTTATGTTCTGTTTCAGTTGATATTAAGAGGTCACCAAAATAAATTAACACCCTATCAATGTCACCGAAATTCGACTCATTACATTTTTGAAAAATTTGTGGTGCACAAGACAGGCTAAGTGGTAATCTATGAAACTTATAGCACCCAAAAGGAGATGAAAATGTGCACAAATCACTTGAATTTGAATCTAAAGGTAACTGATAGTATCCATCCTTGAAGTCCAAAACAGTGAACACAGATTTGTTAGCTGGTTTCAACGTAACAACATTCTTAACACTGGCAATCTAAACAGGATCTCTTAATATAACCTTATTCAAGACTACAGGATCCATACACAATCTAAGGTACAAGATTTTATTTTGGCCATTCAGCATTACATGCAGTAGGCTACATCAAACTATGCATGATAATAAATCAATCAGTTACACATGCTCAATGTATCAGTTACATAAAATTCAGAGAATTTATAGAAAGGATGGCTTATAAGCCAGGTCTTAACACATTTACAAATTTGGTTTTGTTATAATTCCTAACCTTAACAGGAAGGATATTGAAAAACTTTATACCTGTGACAGGGAAGCAGTTCATAGATTTGTTTATTCTTTTTCTTGGCATTGTAAGATCTTCATGTTTTCTTATATAATGATCATGAGTTTGATGCACAGGTGCATACTTATCAGGTGGTCTACTTTGCTAATGATACCTTGCCTAACCAAAGAATCTAGCTTACATTTCAACTTATTCCCCACAACCTGAGGGACACGCCTCTGGGGTCTGACAACAGCAACAGGCCCTTCTTCCTGTACTTAAATAGAACACTGGCCCAACCATTTACCTAAGCATACACATTCAAACAGGTCTCTGCTGTTATTAATAAAAACTCCCTTACTTGAGTAGCCAAGAGCTGTTACACATTTTCTGTCAATTATCAACATTAACAACAAAAAATTTGAGGAATTCAGATTTGCCCTGCTTCAGAGAACATGGAACAGTAACAGTGATAAGTGAATGAAATTTAGAACTACCAAAAGTCTCCATCATAACCTTATTTGGCACTAACTGAACTGCTGGCTCAAGACTTGTCATTATACTCACTGGTAAAACATTAGCCTTAGCACCTGTGTCATGCTTCATAGTCACCCACTGCTGTTGACACTTAACTGTGCAACCCACTTATTGGCCTTATTCATGGAACTCAATGATTCTATCACAAACACTCCTTCCACCTCCTCGTCAGCAAGCCCACTCTGTTCAGTTGTTTCCAAATGATGAACTTTCCTAGGGACATACATGCATTCTCTAGCAAAATGGTAAAGTTTGTTGCACTTGAAACACTGCTTTCCAAACGTAGGATACTTAAACTTAGCGTTATATAAATTACACTTGTTGCACACTGCCCACGGTGCACTTTGCTCCAGACGAGAGACATCATCAGACTTGTTTTGCCACTGTTGTACAGAAGGGGCCCCTAAACGAGGCTGCTTCCTTTCTGCTTGCTTCTTGCCCACGGACCAGGATGAAACTACCATCACAGGAACTACAGACAGAGAATATGTCACTAGACAACAGAAACGTGTCAAATAGCTGTAGTGATTCCTCACCAACATTAAGAAGAATAGAAACCTTCCGTTCACAGGAACTTGTAACAAGATTAGCTGCAACCAGAAACGTCTCAAATTGCAATTTAAAACGTAACTAATTAGCATATAAATTACCACTCAACCTCAATACAGACGGCGGCTTGAAAAATAACTCCATTAAAACTGAAGTCCCATTAACAGGACCCAGCAGTAAGAGAAACGCAAGTATGTATACCAAATGACTGTGCCATGCTGTATTTTGACACATTTATTAATAACCTTGTGTACAAATCCCAGAACGCAGACTGGCTCTTCTGACCACTTCCACATTATATATCAGCCAGGGTTACCAACACTCATATTCACAACAGGCAGAAAAGATGAACTATTTGTTGCAAGAAGGGGAAATCTTTACGATTGTTGTATTGCTGTATTTTTATTACTGTATTAAAATGCTAACTTTACAGTATATATATTACTCAAATTCTAAAACTGTTGCAAACAATCACAGCCTACCCTTTCCAGTTGCTTAAAGCCTTGCTAAGGACAGAGGTTACAGACAAACAATAACATACCTGATACCACATCGTGATTGGTATAAAAGCAGTAACTTTTATACTATCTCAGAACCTGTATAAAACACAGCTACATTCGCAAGCAAATATCGGTCACCGCCATAAATTGGGACTCTCTGTGTTCACCCATACACTAACAGATCCCAGTAACACCTTTTAAGTTATGTTTGTTTCCAAATTATTACAGATTATATACAGTCATGATATTGGGCTTTATTAAAATAATAAGTACAGAATAACATGCATAAGTAACTTAAATGCAGTATAATTAAGCTGCCCACTATAGTACATGTTGAAACACTGTAAGAAATGTTAAATAATTAGTAACAGAACCCTGATTATTGATATTGATAACCTGAACGTGTAAAGTATAATGTGAAGCAGAATTACTGGTCTAAAATTTTAGGGATGAACTTTAATTTCGGAAATAAAATACATGTACGGTAGGCCTACCGTATACTTATCATAATTTTTCAATGGACCTAAACCTGTAAAATATTTACCTAAATCCCCACTTACTTTTTTAATCCAAACATCTATAAGCTGTTTCTTAGAAAATGTAGTTCATATAACGAACGTCACCTACAAAGTTATTGTGCCGATGTATCTTAGTCTGCATTAGCACTTGTGAACCTTTGCCTTGTACTGTGGGACTTTACAATTTATTTTGTTACACTAAATATTAAGGTGTGTTTCAACTGCTTATATATGTATATATAGGTGTATAAATTTATCTGTTAGTTATGAATATTATAATTTACTTTATAAGTTCTCTGATAGCTGTATTTTGATATGTATTGTACATTTTATATTCATACAACTTAATGAAGTGGAGATATTTAGGTTAGTGCTAAACATTGTGGCCTTGAGAACTTGAGAAGGCAATTTGAGGTATGAATCAACTACAGAATGCGACCAGCGTTAACAAAAGTATGCCAATAAAACTTGCCAGCTAATGCCAACATCCACCACGTTTTCGAAATGAAAAATTTGATAGCGATTCCGTATTGAATTGAACCCGGACTGCAAAAGTGGATAAAGAGTGTTCAGATCACTACAGCAGCGCAAAATCTTGTTCAACTAAACATATCACTAATGTAGGCCTAGCTTTTGCAGAGATTTGTGCAAGACTTTTTATTTATCCCAAAATTTATATATTATCATTATAAAGTTAGTTATAACTTGACTTCTCATCGACAGCAGGATTTCTTACGACAGAGTAAGACTTTTTGGTCGAGCTTTACAAACCATTATCATGAACGGCACAATTAAGCATGAGAGTTAACGTAAAACTCAGAATTTTGGGTGCTGTAAGCCAGGCTCAATGAACTGCTGCAGAAGTTAGTGAAAAAGATATTGAATATGTACACACCTTCAGTGTTTTTTTTGTTGGAACCAAGGGTTTAAATGTTTTCAGGACGCGTAGTAAGCTGTTTAGCTGTTGATATTGTGACGGGAGGAATGACGTGGCAAGCCAGAAGAGCACAGAGTGGGAGAAAACAGGACTATGGAGGGCAGCCCTCAAACCTAAGAATCTTTGTCTTTCTCACATTTATTTAAATTTTGTTTCTTCAGTCCACATTGGTATTATGTCAGTGTCGTGCTGTAATTTGTTCCTTCCACCCACCTCTGCATATCAAATATGAAGTATAGTCATTAGCAAACAATCTTAATAATGGACTCGTATTCTGGAGGATACAATAATATCTGAATTCCTGTCTGTTCAGCCAAATTAATTACTCGGTCATGGTTCATATATTTATTAAATAGGCCTATTCTTAAACAAAACCGGAATAAATAAAAATCACTAGATTTAACTTACCTTCGTTACGCCATAAACACCAAAATAAATCTTCATTAAATTCAACAATATAACTGTCTTCACACCAAAGTTACGTACTTGCACTGTCTACTGCCAACTAATGGAATGCGACGACAACGCTGTGTTGTCCGTGCGGTTTGGGAGTAAGAGACTTAGTGAGGCGGAGGGGGTAAAAATGTACCCGGGTCCGGGAGGGGGGGATTAGGGAGGGAGAGGTAGTCTGTATAACGGAATACTCGTGGTGGTCTGTGGGCTCGTGACTCACACTCTCATGCTGCTCGCTGCTGACAAGAAGACCCTTTGACAATCCCACAAATACATACTACACTTATTTTGAATTATGGATTTACCAAACTAGCACCACGGCTTAAAGTGGGTAACAATATTTTCATCCTATCACTTTTAATAACAGTTAATTGTAATTGCAAATTGTAATAGAGTATAAATGAGTTTCTCATTGAGAAATCCAAAGGGGGGGGGGGGGCCAGGTGGGCCAACCCCTGGATCTGCCCCTGCAGTAGACTTTGAAAGCCAAAATTCTTCTGAACTCAAAAAATACAATTATTTATCTATTCCTTAATTTTTTTGTAAGACCTCTGGCTTCTTTTCTTTTTTGTTTGCCTAGTCTTGTTCAACATTTTTGATTGCTAGTTTTTCTGGCTTATCTGTCATAATTGTAGGTTTTTATTTTTTAACCCATTTTTTGCGCAGAAATGGCTTTTGGAAATAGTCTGATTATGTGTGGAGGTATTCTGGGCTGTCTAGCTTCCACAACTTGACTGACATTTCTGATGTTGAAGGCCGGGTTACGCAGTATAACTTGGCATTTTCAGCATTTTCCTGTGGCATATCTGTTAAATTAAAGGGTTAATAATCTTTTTCACAAATATTATTTTCATTTGGTGGGAGTGTTCCAGTTACTGCAAAGCCACTATGAAGTTTTTTGTAGAAACTGCTTGCAAGTAGGCCTTACCACACATCTGGGCTACCTCTTATATGGTGAGGGGTTTGCCACGATTGGAGAGCATTCATCCACAGCAACATTATAAAACTTTTTGAATGGGTCAAAAACAGTTCTGACCAGAGGTTCCAACTTATTTATTTTTATTTGCTTCTCATTGTGTTGAGCCCATTTGTATGGCTGGAGCCACAGGGTTATGGAACAAGTCAAAAATTTACATTGATAATTAACAAATTATCCAAGCACTAAATATGAATACACAAATTAGAATAAAATAACAATATTATACAAATACAGTAGGTCTCAGATTACACTGATTGGTACAAGAGAATCACAGAATAATAAATAATAATTTGGTCTATATATTACAGCCAGATCAAGCATTACAATCTATTTATAACACAATAAAAATACAGGTAATTTAAGTTAGTCTATACAAGTCCACAATTAATATAATTTTTTAATTTGTTCCATATATTCATGCGTTTCCTCTGTGCTGTAGAAAACCTGACTGTCGAGAGTTTCATGTAAGGCTTTGACAAGTCTTCTATATTTTTTTTGGAAATACTAATACTTTTTGGCAATTTATTGTACATATTCATACCTATAATGTAAAGACTTTTTCCAAATAAGGCACTTCCATGTAGAATTACCCTTAGTTTGTATGCATTACTTGTAGTGTGTTGATGTACATCTTCCTTTGCCATATACGTATGTATCTATATTTTGTTTGACAAACTTGAGTACATGTATGGCATATTCTGAATAGAAGGTTTTTATTTTTTGTATTGTAAAGAGGGATCTACAAGAGATTTTTGAATTTACGTTAGCAACAATACAAATGCTCTCTTCTGAACTATAAAATTTCTGTTACAGTTACCAGCATTTCCTCAGAATTGTATTCCATCAGGATAAAACGGACTGAAGATAACTTATTTTCTAATTTTCTTATATGTTCGCCTCATGTTATTCTCTTATCTATATGTAATCCTAAAATATTTATGAATGGGAACTTTTCAATTTCATTATTTTTGTATTTATAAAGTATCTTTTCTTTTGGTCTAGTTTGTTTATAGCATTGAATAAATAAAGTTTTATTTACATTTAGAACCACTTATTAATTTGAAACCACTTTCATAATTAAGTTGAAGAAGTTAATTATTTGCCTAAGTTGTTTTGGATTAGTCCTCATCAGACTAGTATCATCAACAAACAGTGTTGTACCTCCAGTTTCTAAGTTTATTGGGAGATCATTAATATAAAGCACAAACAGCAATGGTCCCGGTATGCTCTCTTGTGGAACACCAGTTTTTATAATGTTCCAGGCTTATGTTACTTTGATACCAGTTGAGACCTGTCGTTAAATAGGACTGGTGCAAATTGTATGCTATTCCTGTGATACCTACTTTTTTTTTAACTTATATAACAGAACATCATGGTTTACTAGGTGATAGGTCTTGGCTAAGTCACAGAATAGTCCATATGTAACCTACATTGATTTATATAAAGTGCTTCTATTACTTGCTGAGATAGTTGACAAACTGCTCTTAAAGTTTATTTAGTTTTCTGGAAACCGCTCTGCTCCTTACAAATAATGTTATTACGGTCTAGAAAGTCAGATAATCTGTTAAATAGTATCATTTCATATATTTTTGAAAAAGTTGGTAGGATACTAATCAGTCTATTGTATTCCATTACAGTTTTATCTCTTTTTTTATATGTATGGTAGGTAAAATTTTTGCAATTTTTAATCAGTTTGGAAATATTCCTTGGGTAAACGATTGACTAAGAATGTGAGGGGTTTTAAGTAGGCCTATGTTTTTGTAGCAAGATTTAATACTCATAGTAGATACACCATGGATATCCTGGGTCGTTTTATTTTTCAGTCTTTAAGTATAGGCTAACTTTTTCAAACTCGCTTTTACTAACTGATCACAGTACAAACTGAGATAGGCCTATTGCAATAATTTTGACTCAATGAATTTAGTTTTGTTGAAAGTCCACTTGGATTAATTTTCTTAGCTGTATTTAGATAGTGGGAGTTGAAAACATTTGCAATGTCTTCTTCAGAATCACGTAGGCTAGTTTTCCATTTATTTTAATATTTTCCCTGTTCTGTGGAGCCTTATGACTCAGTTTATTATTAATTATTTTCCACATATCTTGAGGTCTGTTCATGCACAAGATTATTTTTTTACTGGCATACTTTTTTTTACAGATTTCACTATCGTTCAATAACTTAGTTTATATTTTTCATAATGATTCATAAAATTGTCATCGCATGTTAATTTCTTCTGCTCGCACAAATCTTTTGATTTTTTACTGGATATGATGATTCCTACACTAATCCGTTAAGGTCTATTAGTTTCATGTTTACTATTTCTTTAATTTCTTTTACACTTAATGGAAAGAATTGTTCATAGGAAAGTAGAAAGGTGGTTGTTGTTAAGAATTTTTTGTAATTTTTTGAGGTATGTAATGCATTACAACCTCAGACTCTTTGGTTTTGTTATTGTACACAGTAGAAATGTGTCTCTCATGGTTGTCTAGCATGAGCAGTACAGGATCCTCTTTGGATGGTTTTACATTTTCAGGGTGTCCAGCAACCTGGAAAACTGGCAGAACAGGGGATTTAGTGCGTCAGGGAAAGTCAGGAATTTTAAAAAATTTGCCTGCCATATTTTTGGCTGTGTTCATTCCATATGCAATGCAGCATTGTGTAACAATTCACAGGTTCACATTTGATACTCTTGGTTGATTACACAGTGAATATCAGTTGACGTCCATGTCTATGTGTTGTCAACATTGCATGCATCCTAGCAATGGCAGCTTGTATTTCTTTGTATTCCATGTTGGTTATGTCTAGTTAATGTGTAACAGCATATCTTTTTGGCAGATTTCATAATGATATGTAAAGGTTGTTTATTCTAAATAAACAATAGTGCGAAAGCTTGTGAACTTTTGGTTATTTTATTGCACACACATTTTAAAAATGTTTTTTCCCTTCAAAACTTCCATGTTGCTTGTTTTTACAAACAAACAGAATAGAGTACAGGGCGTGAAAATGAACTAAAGTCCAGCTACATTTCGTGAACTAGGTTACTATAGGCCTATGTTTTTGTTAAAAACTGCTCATATGACTAGATATATATTAAGCGTACACTATCAATTTTTTTGTTGTGAATGACACAAATACAATACCGTTATATTATGTTGAACACAACTTTCTTACGAAGAAAAATTTACCAAGTCTTGTTAAGTAAAAGTATATCTGGTTTTGTATTTTCCCTGCAAGGCCCAGTACCAAGAATATTAGAAATTAAATCTAGTTTTGTCTGACATTGCAGTAGTAAAAATTTTATTTCTGGCTGACATTATTATGACCTGGTTTTTATTGGTTGCTGTTGAGGTTTTTTTTTCTTCTGTGCACTGTGTATCCAGCTAATGTTCCTTGGATATTTCTGCTGAGCGTTTCCCCCATACATATATATTTATTGTAAACGTGGAATCATATAGTTGTTTATTATAATATTGCCAACTGTCAGCTTATTAATATTTTTAAAAGTAGATTACTATGGATGCAATTTGTTAATCTGTAATTTGGTATTTTCCACTCTTTGTAAATAAGCCTAGACAAAATACATATTTTAAAATTTTCACTTAATTATGAAGATAAAATGGAGTCAGGTGACTATTTATCGGCAATTACCTGTTGGGAGCACAGCCGGTATTCTGTACAAAATAATTTGCAGTTTTCGAAGGCTTTAAAAAAGTTAAATCTAATGCAACTGTTTTGTGGAATGAATATGCTGGTAATTACTTTCGAGTATGTGTACAGGGTACATTTTTAAAACTATATTTGGAAGGTAGGTGTGATTCGAGTTACATTTAAGTTAATTATATTTCGTCAGGCCATATCATGTTTTCAAAACACAGCATTCAGGGATGAGTGGAACCAGAAACCCCTTCTCTCACTTGGACTCCAACTATCGAGGGCAACTTATATTCAACTTGGTGCAAACTATGAAGACACAAGGGTGAACTAAGTACTGTAATATGGGAAAGTGTCTCTTTCTTATCATGTAAGTCGAGTGAAATACATCAGAAGTGCACATACCGTGTTCTGTAACAAAGCTAAATGTTCAGCAGCTTCACAAAATACATCTCTTAGTATGAGAAATGCCCCAAATTCAAAGTCTTGGGGTCACAGCTGTAATACAGCTTGTGCCATCCCCTTTCTTCTGATGCAAATGCTGTTCTTTGATGTTAATTAAGCTTGATTTCTCACCCAAAATCCATATATTTTCCTGTTACATAAATTATAGGCAACAGAGATGTAAAGACATTCACAATTAAGAAAAAAGTACATATTTTGAAGAAATATGAGGTTTATAATTAATAATTGTTAATTGCAATGCATTAAATTAACAAAATTTACACAATTAATAAGAGTAAAAATTTTGATAGAAGACAGATTTGAACATGCAGCCCAAGACATACTGGCACACCTGATCCCACTAGCCTACTTTTCGGTGAACAGATGCCAAAGTAGCTGTGTTAATGGATACAATTCTTAAACCAAGAAGTGCGATGGCAACAGTGACAATAGTAATATTCACCTGCGAGATGGCAACAGTGAAAATACTGCAGCTATCACGGGGAGGTAGTTGACACATCCATAAATTATTAACACTTTGAGTAAGCCTTTAATTTTGAGGAAATTAGATGTCGGGGAAAATCCTAACTTTGTCAGGGAAAACAGGGAAACGTTAAGGAAATTTAAAATACACTTACACTGGATACCTGATTCTGAATGAAGTGATCCAGATACTGTACAAACAGCTGTCTTGTCGACCACCCAGATTGATTTGCACCTCTTATTGATCCTTGAAGAATTCCGTTCAGCATGTGCTGTTTGAATTGTACTCCAGGAAACATAAATAGTGGTACATGGTTCCTTGCAGTAATTACAAGCGCTCATGCTGACATGCCAGCAGTCATGCTTCCCATTTGTTTTATACCTTTTGGCACAATAATTTTTGGTGAGGTGTAAATAGTTCAGATGCCCATTACTCAAGGTTGTAAATTTTGCTGGGGGAAAATTGTGACAACTATACATTTTTATAATTTTTAAAGAAGGTATCACATTAGCCCTCTTAAGATTGCGTAGTAGATTTGTACCATCAGGGTACACAAAACAACGGGTTCGAATACTGAGTGGAACAACATGCTAGCATTCAAGAGATAAACAAGCGGAAATTCAAAGTTACACAACAGGGTTTGTTTTATTTCAGGCTTTTATACAATTTGGTGTTTCTCTTAACAAATAACAAATACTTCAAATAAAATGTGCCTGAAGGGCCATTTGAAAAAACACAAGCAATAGGGGCAATCAAAAAGGCTAATGCGCAAATAGGTTAAATAGTATAAGAAACTCATCGGCGCCCCGTTGGCTCCCGATACACAAGTACTCGTATAGAGAAAACGCGCGGCAGAAGGCCCAAGCACAAACTTCAACGAACCTGATCAAAATACTAACTCACCAACGTAATCAAAGAACAGCCGACGAGGCTCCGACAAGCGCAAACGGAAGAGCAGTGCACAGGCGAGCGACCAGCATCCGACTGACCTCGAAAGCCGAAGATAGCCGAAGAGTTCCGACGAGCGGCAAAGCATCCTCGCATGCTTCCAAACAGAGTCCCATTCCATAACACGGTGAAACCAATCATTTGGGTTCACAAACAGTTTAAAGAACGCCCCAGAACATACTGAGGGCAAAGCACCAGTTCAACCCCCCCTGCAATACCACAAGTACGGCACATAAGCTTGCTGTTAGTTGGTCAAGAAAGTCCAAGTCCTTTTTGGAGAGACACTTCAGGTGGCAGAACCAAGCTGGGGGGGGGGGGCATGAAGACATAGGCTCTGGAGCGTGCAGACGAAGAAAGACAGAAGGATGCCAGAAGAAGGGCGCTGGGCTCCAACCAGGAGAGTGGGTGAAGAGGAAAAGGTAGCTCTCGAGCCAGTGCATCAGGGGCGCATCGATAATAGAAACAAAATTAGAAAAAGAAGAATGAACATAAACCTGAAAACACAAAAGCCTGCTGGAAAATTAGTACATCAATAATAAACAACCCTTAATTTATAAATCAGACATTACACCTTAAAAAAACACAAGATAAAAAAAATAGCGTAAAAACATTCAAGGAGTTACATCTTTATATAAAAATGTAAGCATAGTACATATTTCCACACAATACAAATACAGTTCCATCAAAATTCACCACTATATTATATCCTGCCCATGCAAGACTGATCAAACATAATTTAAGTCAAACAACAATAATTGACAATATGCCATCACAACCAAACGGCATATGAACTGACTATTCGTTAGACCACACCATAACTAGACTTAAAATCAACAATATAAAATATAAATACCACAGTACAATCAATTTCAATACACACGTTAATATCAGTGGGGTTCATTATTATGGCACAACTTATTTCAAAACTAGTATATCAGTGTACTTAATTTCTATGGCACAAACACATTAAATACAAAGTAAGGGTAACCATCGTAAACCATTGTCACCGGGACACAGGTTGACCAAAATCACAGTGCAGCACAAAGCGTAACAAATCGTGGCACATCACCACAACAATTCAAAGGACCAGAGAAACAGGTCCAAGTGTGCAAACAAAAGATGCCGGCAAGATAAGTTCGTTTGCAAACGAAAGTAAGCGTCAAAGTCGAGTCAGTCATCACAACCAATTACATGATCCTGCAGGAACAATAAAGGAAAACAGACAGGAAAGACAATCACAAAACATGAAACCACAAAACACCACTAACAGGCGTCACACACACACAAACATAAATCCCAAAACACTAACACAAACAACACGAAAACACAAATAACCGAGTCTTCACCTGGGTCGCCTGAATACAAAGGGTGCCTCTGCAACAAAAATCACTCATCATCATCAGTTGCCAATTTTAAGTGAGACACATGCACTTTCCGATATATTCGCCCCAAAACAGGGTCCTGCAGTAAAACAGTGTTATGGCCCAACATCTTAACTATCAAAAAAGGCCCAGAGTAAGGAAGTATTAACTTACTGGAAACATCCTTAGCTCGGGACGGCAAAATGAAGGAACGGCAAAAGACCCTTTGACCCACCTGATAATTTCCAGCTACTCGCTGGGCATTGACCCGAGCCTGGATCTTACTGCGTGCCTCGGTAAGGTTTCCCAAGGTCTCGTGACTCAGAAGTTCTCGATGTGCATTCGATAAGGGCGACGATGGAGAAGGAATTCCCCACATGTTCAGTAAGGGATGCAGCAAATCTCTTCCGAGTAGAACCTTAGCTGGAGTGTTCTTCGTGGCTCCATGGGTTGCAGAATTAAAGTCAATGTTGATGAGGTCCAAGTCCACATCCCAATCGCACTGCTGAGAAAGGTACAGAGCTGATAATGTTACCTTAAGGTTTCTGTTGAACCTCTCAACAATATTACCACATGGGTAATAAGGACTGGATGTGTAGTGGTTGAACGCCCATCTGAAACACATGTCCGTAAAAACAGATGAACAGAAATAAGGGGCATTGTCCGTCACCAGATTAACAGGAGGTCCGAAGGAAGACCACACACGCTCCGTCAAGGACCGCACAATAGTAGCACTTTTAACATTACGCACCGCAATGAGATACACAAATTGAGAAAAAGTGTCAATCAAAATTAACACATACATATTTCCCTTCAAGGACCGAGTCAGAGGGCCAAAAACATCGCAGTGCATGGTTTCCCAAGCACACTTCGCCTGATCCACTGAGTACAAACCAATTTTAGTATAACTCGGAGCTTTCGCCCGTTGACACAACACACGACGATGGACAAAAATCTCTCACATCCCGATAAACACCGGGCCAAAAGAAGCGCGAACTCAACTTTGACAAAGTCCCCGCACGTCCCAAATGTCCTCCGAAAGGAGAGGCGTGAAAATAATTCAACAACTCTGCTCTACAAGCAGAAGGAACAAAAAATTTCTTCAACTTGTTACGGCGCCCAACATAATGCACCAGGCTGTCGGTCATTCGGTAGGGAAGTTCTTCTCCTTGGGCCACTCGCGTCACAGTATCACAGCACTCAGGATCGCTGGCTTGGGCATCTTGCAGACGTTGATAAAAGGAAGAATTAGTGGTGAAGGCGCTACAACGAGCGGAAAGGTCCTCAGGGTCACACCCATAGTCTTCGGGGCAGTACATGCGGGAAAGCGCGTCCGCCACCACATTACTAGCCCCAGAGACGTGTTTAATTACGAACTTGAATTTCAATAAACGAAACGCCCATCGACCAAGCTTCCCAAAATCATTGGCATGGCCCAACAACCAGGACGCCGCCTGATTGTCTGTGCACAGATCGAATTCGGCAGCGCTTAGGAAGGATTCAAACTTCCCCATGCCCCGTACACAAGCTAAAGCTTCCTTCTCAAAGGCACTCAAACGACGTTCCACCTCGGTCAGGGTACGGCTGGCAAAGGCCACCGGTGAATTCCTACCATCGCACCACTGCCTGAGAGCGGCACCTAAAGCAACACTTGATGCGTTAACATGCAACACAAACCTATGAGCGAAATCGGCCAAAGCAAACGCCGGAGCACCAGCCAAAGCAGCTGTGAGGGCAACAAAACTGCGCTCTTGTTCCTCACCCCAAACAAAAGGGACATTTTTACGTTTTAAGGCGTTTAAAGGGGTCGGCAAGTTCTGCAAAAAGTGGAATAAACCGTGCATAATACCCTAACAACCCTATGAAACGGGACACTCTTTTGACAGACTTAGGGCGCGCAAAGTTAACGATTGGGCTCACGCGACTAGGGTCCATAATCAATTTTCCTCCCGACACAACATAACCGAGAAATTTCACGGAGGACGCAGCCCATGTCACCTTACTAGGGTTGACAGTAAAACCAGCCTTGCGCAAACGACTCAGCACCTCACGAAGATGTTCAAGGTGTTCCTCAAAGGTATCGCTGTACATAATGATGTCGTCAATGTAGTTATAAACAAACTTAGATTTGACATCAGACAATACAAAATACAATACACGGGACGAGGCTTGCGTCTCAAAACAAGCGCCCATTGGGATACGCTTAAACTCATATTGTGCCCATTGTGTACGAAAGCAGGTATATTTGCGGCAATCAGGATGCAAAAGGCTTTGGTGAAAGCTTGAATTCAGGTTAATTATTGAGAAAACACTCGCTTTACCTAAATGTTGCAACGCAGCGTCAACCGTAGGTGCACGAAAGGGATCTAGATGAATTTTCTGATTCACAGCACCCATGTCTGTTACAAGACGGTACCCGGCCCCTCCTCCTTTCTTCACAAGGAAGGTGGGGGACACTTAGTCAGAGGTGGATGGGGAGATCACATTCTCTTGCAACAACTTATCCACAATATTACGCATAATAGCCAACTTATGCGGATTGTAAGTATAATAAGGTAACCGAACTGGCACATCATCGGTTACAGAAAAACGGTAAGGGAGCACGTCACACTTCCCAATCTTAGGGGTAATGACATCCTGATATTCTGTCAAAATGGCCTGAAGGGCCCGAGAACAAACATCTTCAACTATGGCAACGCGCCCTAACGGAGTCGGAGAAAGAGTGACATGCGAAATTAAGGGGCAGGAATACTGAGGAATAAATTTAAAATGCAGACAATGGGCATCGACATCCATGACCGCGTGAACATAGGTAAGGAAATCAACCCCCAAAATTACATCAGCAATCAAATCAGACATGACCCCAAATTGATACGTCCAAGAGAACAAATCAATTTTTACGTGCAGATCTACTGCACACTCACAGCTCAACATGTGTCCATTTGCTACGCAAGTTGGCAAGATCGCCGAGCGATCGACACGTGACGACAAACTAGGATGCAGGGTCAATAATTCTGCCAAAAAACCTTTACGCACGAACGAGTGCGAAGCCCCGGTGTCAACCAAAGCAGCACGCCTCAATCCATGACAAACCAATGACACGAAACAATCAGACCGCGCGGAAAATAATGTCTCACGCCCCCCTTTCGTCGCGCGATTACGAAAGGCGGCATTTAGTTTCCCGGACAAGAAAATCTGAAATGGCCAGGTTTTCCACAATGAAAACAAAGCAACTGCTCCCGAGAAACCCTAGGCTTTGTGCAACGCACGGCATGATGCCCCAACTCGGCGCAATTTCTACACCGCACCTGAAGCTCAGAGGCCAAAGTGGGTGGCGACAAAGAATACTGCTCGTCAGGTTGCCGACGTTTTTGCGTAACACCGAGCGCAGACAACCCAGCCAAAGGCACTGTACCAGCGCCAGTAGCCCCATACAACATACTCTGCCGAGAGTGACTCCTACACTCATCTTCATGCCTAAATGGGCCAACAGAAGGGGGCACAGCAGATCGATAGAACTCTGCCTTAGCATTTAGCTCCCGTTGCAGTTGCAAGGCCAATGAACGCAAGTCGTCGTACATTGCCGGAGCAGGACGCATGAACCTATGTTTTCGGGCCTCGGGCGAAAGATGTTCAAGTATGGTGCCAACTAGCTTAGCTTCAGAACGAGACATGTTCATTGCTTGCGCATACCCCAAAACATCCTGCACAAAATCCGGCACAGTTTCGTCACATCGTTGAAAACGATCCACGAAACGTCGCTTAAGACCCGCCCAAACTTCGTCTTAAAGGCGTAATATGTCCCTTCATCACGTGCAACTTTGCCCAACATAACCGCCACATGCCCTGAAACGCGCGCCGACATACAAGTAAGAAACTGGGATGCCGGAACACCAGGAAACAACCCAGCAGTCTGATCGAGTGACACCAAGAAGCGCAACACCCCCTCGGGCTCAATAACACTGAGCACGGGAATGCGGGATAAATGGGAAATAAGCATAGTCTGTGTCGCCGTAACAGGACCCTCAACAGACGGACTACCCAGGGAGGCATATTCAACCTGCCGCAAACGATTCACGTACGACAGCTCGAATTCGAAGCGCCGTCACATTCTCACTATTATCAAACTCCACTCCCGATTCGTGCAAATACTCCCGTAATTCCAAATAACCTATAGTATACGCAAAACTACTGCTTCCGTTATTGTGAGCAATACTTCCAAACGTTAACCTCCAAATAACAAACACGAACGCCTTCACAAGAATGACAAACAAATGAGGCATAACCAAACAATCCCATCCACTCGGGATTCAAACCCAAGCAGTCGCGCAGAATTTGTACCATCAGGGTACACAAAACAACGGGTTCGAATACCGAGTGGAACAACATGCTAGCATTTAAGAGAAAAACAAGCGAAAATTCAAAGTTACACAACAGGGTTTGTTTATTTCAGGCTTTTATACAATTTGGTGTTCCTCTTAACAAATAACAAATACTTCAAATAAAATGTGCCTGAAGGGCCATTTGAAAAAACACAAGCAATAGGGGCAATCAAAAAGGCTAATGCGCAAATAGGTTAAATAGTATAAGAAACTCGTCGGTGCCCTGTTGGCTCCCGATACACAAGTACTCGTATAGAGAAAACGCGCGGCAGAAGGCCCAAGCACAAACTTCAACGAACCTGATCAAAATACTAACTCACCAATGTAATCGAAGAACAGCCGACGAGGCTCCGACAAGCGCAAACGGAAGAGCAGTGCACAGGCGAGCGACCAGCATCCGACTGACCTCGAAAGCCGAAGATAGCCGAAGAGTTCCGACGAGCGGCAAAGCATCCTCGCATGCTTCCAAACAGAGTCCCATTCCATAACACGGCGAAACCAATCATTTGGGTTCACAAACAGTTTAAAGAACGCCCCAGAACATACTGAGGGCAAAGCACCAGTTCAGATTAATAAACACAGAAAACATAAATTGTTTTCTGCATTTTTTGGAAGCCAATATGGATGAAATACTCAGTGACAAACCTAGGTAATGGTATTTTCCAACTTAAAGAGTAAATATTTATCCAGAATTACTAATTTGTTATGCATGATTTCTTGCGCCACATTTAAAATGCACGAGGTTCCGGCGTCAGATATTGTGCCTCAGAAGCTTGTACCACTGGAAACAATTTTGTTTGAAACATTGGCTAAAACTATTGTCTGGGATTGTTATTGTTTAATTTTTGCAAATTGGCATCAAGAAACCTATAGTTACAGATTAATGCTTTTAGCTTTGAATTATGTACCACACCCTCTTAAAAGATGCTCTTGCAAAACTTATGGCTTTGGGCTTTATTATTGACACTCTTGGACATGTTATGAAAAAAAACCCGGTCCCATTTCTTCCCAACAATTATTTTCATCCATTCATTTATCTGAGTGTTTGATATTATTGACCAAAGTATACTATGCATGAATTCTTGTTTCTTCTTTTGATGGCCTATAATGAAGCCAAGCAGCTGTACCTAAATAGGCTCCTAGTTCTGCTTCTTGCTCAATAGTAAATACATTTGTGCATTTTACCACACTGAAATTAGTAGTTTAGTTACCTGAGGCTTTGTGAGATATAAAGTAATTTAACAAAGTAGCTTTATTGATGGAGAACTCAGTAACAGCATCTCGGAGAGACGTGCCACTCAGCAAGGCTTTGACTACTGCATCTAAAGTTTCATTTGGTAACTTCACCTTCTTGGCATCTGTTTTGCTTCTTGGCACTGGAACAAAATTCAAATGCCATCATGACATATTTTCAACACTCCTGCTATCTCTTAAGAGTCACTGGACCTTAGTTTTTTTAATGTTTGAGGCAAGGAATCTTTGAAGGTGATAAGTCGATATATGACACGTCTGTCAAACACCTCATCACCTATAGACGCAGTGTACTAAACTAGCATGCAGTGTTTTCGCAGAAAGTGTTTTTCAACGGGACTTCAAGCGATAACCCTGTTATTTTATTTGTGGAACGTATGTGGTAAAATTCAATGTGTGTTAGTATTATTTTGTTGTACGAGTACAGTTGATATTTTCTCAGGTATAGCAATGTGAAAAAGTAGTTTTTTAATATATTTGAGAAGCTTGGTAATCATGTTTTTAATTAGCAGAGGGCATTTTTAAAACCATAGGGACCTAGTTTGAAGTGTGTCTTCTTTTCGTAGATAAACACATTACAAATATTTTTATTAGTTATACAAGAAAAATTCTTCCAAAACCACATTACAGCACAGCTCATGTGCCAGGTCCATTCTCTGAAGGCTAATACACACAGTATGTAGTTTATTTTTAATACTGTTGCAAAGGAAATCTTAATAATTGGTATGAGAATGCTTTGAAAATAATTGAAGAATGTGTGTATTTATGTGATTAAAAAGTTCTGTAGGCTGAGACCTTTATGTGGCTAATTCATAATCACAAAGAACAGCAGCAAAAACTCTGGACTTAAACACTGCTCCCCTGGTTCTCTTTATAGTTTTTCTAAACCTAACCTATGGAGTGTCAACTGTCAATATATATTATTTTAATCTCTTTTTCTTTTGTCGAAAATGTCTAGTACAGGTGTTCGCAATCAAAATATTTGAAATAATTGAAGTATAAAAATATTTATATACATTTTTTATTTGTCTTTCTTTCCTTTGTGATTAAAGGGGGTCAGCATAAAATATCTACAATAATATATGAATAATTATACAAACTTCAATCTTCATTCATTTGTTTACAAAATTACATTTCAGAAATATTACATGAAGTCTCAAAATATTTCATAGCTAATTCAGGTACACACTTTTTGCTTAAGCATGACTAGATATTCAATAAACAAAATATAAAATATTTACCAATTCAACTTGTTATAACATTTTAGTACAATCTAATCTTGTTGACGAGGTGCAAAACACCTCAACATAGTGCCTAGCAAAACCCGATAATAATCTCAGGCCCAATCATGAAACACCATAAAATTATTTCGTATGGTAGTTTTCAAAGAATCTCACTCATTTTCTGGCAAGACAAAATACACTTACAGTATCACAAACTCTAGGAAATCATTACCTTCATAACCATTTAAATTTTAAGGTTAGCTTAAGTACTTTTCACACATCTGCAAATGTGAGTGAAAATCAGAATGGTTCCAGGTGCAGCAAAACAACTGTCGTAAACATTATGAGAACTTAACTTTCTACTAAGGTCATTCCATGTGAAATCAACAGATTTCCTGAAATATTCAGTGTGTTTCTTTAATATTTTTTTATTTTTTTTTTACTGAATTTTACTTCCTTAAATTTCAGAGAAATTAATTGAAGATTAACTGAAATATTAATTTTTTTACTGAATAGTATGCACTTCAACAGAAAACACATTGGTTAAAAAAGTAGTTTTCAAACCTTTATTTTGTAGAAAATAATCTATACACAGCCTTGATAATAACAGTTCTTGTAGTATTTTTGATTGAGAATTCAAATTTTCCCTATAAATAATGCTGGACTAAACCACTTTTGTGTAGTAATTCTGTAAAGTAGGCAGACAAAAATTGTGTGTGTTTGAAATGTGTTAAATTCATATTTTTTTTTACATACTAAAAAGTTTTATTTGCTTGCTTTATATTTTTTTTCTTAAAGATAAACACTAGTAGGCCTACTAATAAATAAAAATGTAACTATGCAAAACTTATATTAAAAATACACTTTATTTTTTCTTCAAACTTCCTATTTTACTTAAAACTGCTCTACTAATAAATTAAAATATAAATATGCAAAACTTATATTAAAAATACACTTTATTATTCTTCAAACTTCTTATTTTACTTAAAACTGCTCAAATTGGCTGTTTTGTAGAACTTATTGGGAAAAACTGACAAGTGATATGGCTTCCAAATATTTTTTACATGTTCCTTAGACTGTTTTGTAAAGTATACTGGAAGAGCATCTTGTTATTGAAGAGCAGAAAATAGTTACAGAATATTTTCTAAGTGTACATTTTAGGCTATTAGAAAGCATAGTACTTTTTACAGCTGTGTTGAAAGTTTAGTTTCAAAGAAACTTATAATTTTTCAGTAGCAATAATTATATTTCTTAGTGTGTTTGCTTGGGATTCCAAATAGTTGTGCAAACACAACTGGGCTTGACCAATTTCTTATTATATTTTTGCAAATATGTATGTTAATTTTGACACACATGTTGAAAGTTATGAAAGTTTTAATAATTTTGTGTTTTCTTCTATACATTTTCTATAACACATAATAATAATAATATAGAAGAATATAAACATGTAACTACAACATTGATAGTGTGGTGGTACAGATAGTTTATATATTAATTTGAAAAAAAAATATGTGCAACGCACGCCCACATTTGCTCTCGGCCCAACACCTGCAGGCAGAAAACCTCTTAAAATCTAGGGTAAGTTCGTGGGTTCGAGCCCTAAACAAATGAAAGAGGTGAAGTTCCTGGCTGTTACATCACTTTTAACTCAAAAAAAAATTTGAAAAGTATAATTCAGTTGTAGATAAAATGTGCGTGGTAGCCGAAATATTGACTAACACATAATGGCTGTGATGTGACCAAGTTCTCGGGTGCGGGAAGAAAGAAAGAAAAAAAAAGTTCAACTACAGAAATATACAACTCATCTCTACATCACAACCACTGCTACCACGGTTTGCGGAATCACCACAACTGTTTGAGAGAAATAAAATAAGACAGTTAATTAACCGCAATGCCTGTCGTGATACTTCCACTTCGCCCTCATAGTGTTACGCCCTTTCTTTACTCTACTCGGCGAAAACACGTCCTACCAACAGACTGATTGTAAGAAGACTGGGGCGAGGAACTCATTCTCGCCAGCCACCAAGATGGCGGGTTGGAACTAGTCCCCCACTATCAAACATCCGAGAACTCTCAATTCACCAAGGCCGAAACAAACAAAATTACACTTACAACCTGTGCAAACTAAAGTTGATAAAAATTAATGATGCATCATTATTTTTGTTAAGCAAATATTTCACTTAAAATTGAGATATTTATATTTAATTAAATTCCAGCTGTTGGCGGACTGATACATTAACTTGGAGAGCAGTCAGTTTTAAAGTACGTCATTGCAACTCCCCGAAAAATCCCCACATTCCTAAGCCTTTGTTCACCCTTTCCCAGCGCAGGCCTGTGGCGCCCCTAGTTTCTTGGCCGAGGCTGTAAACTACAAGTAAGTCTTATAACACAAATAAAACTTCAGCCCGCAAAATTACCAAGAAAATTCAAGAGAGAATAAAATTGGCAAATTGAATAAGGATAAAATGACACCTGACAAGTGATGCTAAATTCAAACGATTTCACCCTTAAATTAACTGTCACCAAGTTCACCCTGAACTAAATTAAGTTATTTGAAGTCATAGAAGTAAATTTACATGATTAAATGCACACTTTCCCTCATACAAACTACAACTTTAACCTCCTCTAACAAATCTTATGTTAAGCTAGTTACCTGGCTGCCATGCATTAATCATTTAGGCTATATAAAGAATTTTCAAAATTACATAAATTGAATTTACAAATAGTTGAAGTCCCTTATAAACATGTTGTTTAATTATTTAGTTGGAGATATCTTGTAGTAATAGTTCTTCCTTGAATGATTCAGGCAGTTGCAAAAGTGCAACCTTCTATTTGTCGAAAAAATTACATAGTAAAATACATATATAAAAAACATAAAAAAGGAATATTACTCTTGAATAATAGTTCTTCCTTGAATGTTTCAGGCAGTTGCACAAGTGCAACCTTCCATTTGCTGAAAAAATGACATAGTAAAATACATATATAAAAAACAAAAAAAAGGAATATTACTCTTGAAGCATTATTTCATACGCACTGAACATGGTGAAAACTAGCTCTTACGCTGAAAACCGGGCAATGACTACTCAGTAGGCCATATTGCGCCCACCTTACACTTGCACATTAATATCTGAATGGTAACCAACAAAACTGTGGTCGTGACAGACTGGCAGCGTTTAAATGCAAACTGACACTTCTTCAGGAGTTTTAAGTCTCCGAGAAAACACTAAAAACACTAAAAAAAAACAAAATTATAAAGGTGCTGGTGAGGCCAGACACTTCACAATATTGTTACAAGTTTGAGAGCACAAACTTTATAAGTGGGCAATTCCCATGAGTTCTTTGGGATAGAGGTCTTATAATTACAAATAAAAGAGTTAAATTAAGTACTGGATTTAATAGCTCACAAAGCTACGAAATACACAAAACAGTAATCAACTAGAACTCTCACAACACAATTAGTTATGCACACAATTACTCCTGT
>PNEQ01043211.1:0-22723 GCA_003012365.1 Medauroidea extradentata | reverse complement strand
CAACCCCGCTTCTCATTCCTTTCTCCACCTTCTCAATCCTACCATTCATTTCCTTTTCTTTCCTACTCATTAGCTCCACCAATTTTCCTCTCCACCTTTCCTCCTCAGTTACCACCTTACCTGTCTCCGGCATTCCTTCAATAAATTTCCCCCATAACATTTCCCACATCCATTCACCCCTCTGACCAATCTGCTCCATTTCTTAGATGATAACAAAAAAGTGCACGAACGAAAGCGCTTTATAATTACGTAAAACTATACTTGAAGAACTGCTCTTTCAAATAATTATTTATAGTCCATGCTTATTTCAAAACTTACTTTATAAATAAAAATACAAACCGAACGCCAAATCAGATGTTTGTAATCAACAACAACACACCAAACAATGATTACTATATAAAATTCCAGTGTTACCAACAATCGCAAACATATTTATAGTACTCTATGGAAACGAAGGAAGCTACTGAATCCATGGTGTAGCCGATTTTCTCATCTAGAAATATACACAGTCACGGTAAAAAAAGTTGTGACATTCGGCTACACCATGCATTGTAGGGTTAAGAGAGTAAATTTCGAAAAACCCTTGAATCAGGTTTTAGAATACTTTATTGGTATCTCGTGGACGTAAAAAACACAACATTAGCCCGCTGGGTTCAAGATATATCGACGATTAATTTAAAACGTTTTTCACCACTTTTCACGTCCTTAGGTGGTGAATTTCGAAAATTCCTGAAATTACTTTTTAGGTATTTCAGTAAGCATCAATCCTAAATAAAAATCACGTCTGTATATAAAAAACTATGGGATCGATATATATCGAATGTGAGTCGAAAACTCATATTACCCGTTTTTTAACCAGTTTAGGGCCGAATTCGGAAAATATATTTTAAATGGTACTTGAGATATTTACAATAGCACCAATTCAAAGCAAAGAATACTTCGATATGTCGATTGATTTGATAGATATGGATGGATAATCGAAAACACATTTCACGTATTTTCACCCCTTTAAATAAAGAATTTCGAAACATCTTTGAGTCCTGTCATAGACATTTGTAAAAGTAACCAATTAAAGTTAAAATCACGACGATAGCCAATTGTGTTTCAAAGATAAAGACGATTCATTAAAAACACATTTTGCCCCTTTTTACTGCCTGGGGGTCTAATTTAAAAAAAACCTAAAACTATTTTTTGGGTATTTACGTAAGCAATATTTTGAAGTGAATATCAACTGTCTATCCCGAAGGGTTCGATAGATATCGATAGTTGATTGGAAACACATTTAAGGTCTTTTCAGCCCCTTAAAAGTAGAATTTCGAAAAATCCTTAAATTGACTAATATGCATTTTTACGAGTGTCCTATTAAAATAAAAATCACCATGATTGGCCGTCGGGTTCGAGCTCTATCGACGTTTCTTCGGAAACACATTTCACCTCTTTTCACCCCTTTAGAGGTCGAATTTCGAAAAATCCCTTCTTAGTGCTCGCCTACGACATGAAGGGAACCCCCACAAAAAATTTCACGATTCTAGGTCTAGTGGTTTGGGCTGCAGTTTGATATGTCAGTCAGTCAGTCAGTCAATCAGTCAGCTTTCATTTTTATGTATAGAGATTTGTATACATTTATTTTTTTTGTTTGTTTCTCTTCGTTCTCTATGTTTACGCAGTTTTTTTTTTTTCAAGTCGAAATCTGCAAAATTTAATTCATATTAAGTTAATGACCTTTGAAATATGCACACATTTTATTTAATGTTTCACTGCAATATATTTGCTACATGAAAACCGTAATTCCTAATAACAACAAATGATCTACACTGATTTCAGAAAACACAACGATGGCAAGAAATTATTTAAAGTTTTTGGTGATTCTTGGTATTGAAAAATGTGCTGTTTTAGGAAGTTTTATATTTAATTATAATGTGTAATTAGGTTTGGGTGATTAGGAGTTATAAAATTATGTCTTTTATTTATGATTCATAACCGTAAAACATTCCAGTTTGTTATTTTGCTGACATTTATACAAAAAATTCTACGTAGAATGCAAACTGTATCAGTCAGAGAAAGTGTTTTTTAGTCATGTTAAAATACGAAAAGGCATGTACATTTACGGGAATAACAACATATTTGCTCCACATTTCTCTGCAATACTTCACATCGCTTAAATTTATCACGGCGCTGTTCATTTATAAAGTTCACAGAATGTTCGGTATCTTCTGCTTCATTACTTCACGGGATGGTAATTTTTTTTTGTTCGCTTCTCTCACGCCGCTGCCAGCGGTTGCAACCTAACTGTTCCCGTCGCATGCCGCGGGCGCATAGCAACTGCGGTTTGCTCGACATGCCCCGCCCCCTCCCGGTCATTGGCCTGCCAGCGGCGGTGCTACCAACACAGAGAAATACAACATAAAACTGCTCCAAATAAAGTGCAAGTGAACTTCGGCCAGGTATTGTTCGGTCTGGATCTGTGTAAATGCTGATCAGCTTTTGTGCAGCGGCATGACCAGGTCTTGTTCGGTCTTCCAGCTGAACGAAGTTTAGCACAGCACACACCTGGTTAGTCTCGGCTGTGTTTAGTAGTAGTTTGTTACTTGTCTCATTACCAACCTGCGCATATCTAACAAAGTGGTAAAACGGTAAAGACTTTGATCTCGCATTTCGGAGGACCGTGGTTCGATTTTCTTCTCCGGCTATTGTGACCTCGGTTTAGTAAGGATTCCCGTAATCACTTACGGAGAATTCTAGCATGGTTCCTTTGCGGTGTCCATTACCGATTAATCTCAAAGTTCATATTATTGAATTCAGAGGAGTCCTCGACTGGCGCATGGACGGCGTTGCAGCGTGTCGCGTGTATTCTTTTTTACGCGAAACCGCTCAACTTATTCATATTATGTTTACCTACGAAAAGAACACACACTTAAAACTTTGCTTCTATGTTTAAAAAAATTCAGCACGCTTGTTAGAAACATGATTTTCGGGCCTCTCAAAATGTCTATTTTTTTAGACTGCTGTAACTCCGAAAATATTACCTGAATTCGTAATGTGCAAAGCGAGAGGCATACATCTGTCTTTACTTCATACTATTAAAAAATATAATGTTCTGGTCACCGCTTAAAATAACCGTAGGAAAAAGACTACAAGGAAAACCTAGCATGCCAGTTTGGCGCCATGCGAATAGAGGCGATATGCTTCTCGTCAAGCGTGGGGCGTTGGCTCTATCGCTACGCTGTTCCCCCGCGTCAGTGGTGGAAATTCTACACCGGCAAAGACTCCTCAGAGGTGTGCTTTACCGTCAACTATGATATCGTTTTCAGCGAGACTAAGAGCCCCCCCCCTCCCCAAAGAGTAAAAGTAAAATTAAGCATTTAAATATACAATGCCTTGAATTGTCAACTATCAACCTGCAAAATTCCCGTTTAGATTTAGAAATACGTCAGACTTAACAGATTTTTACGTACTGGACTACAGTCCGTGATTTCGTTACTCGAATATTGTACAACTTTTCTGATTTGTTTGAGTCTTTTTCCGCTGCGCAAACCTGGCTATGGGCCAATAACATACTTCATACCTGGAGATTGGTGTACTGGCAAGTAGTAAGGCAAATTTTTAAGATTACTAAAACTTCTTCCGTTCTTCTAGTAAAAATGTGCGTTTTAGCACAATACAATATTTATTTATTTACTGGAAAAATGATTGCGTAGACTATTACACAATTCGCTTGGGAAGTTCCTCTATCGCTTCAAAAAGGTAACTCGTAAGGGTTATGGTAGTTTGGTGGTCGGCGTAACCGACTCCGAGCACAGCGAACATGGTTCTATTATCGATGGTGACAAAATCATAATTTTACCTGTTGGTAATGATGTGGATGTTACTGTCGGCGAGCTTGTTTTCTCTTCGACTCCAGTTTCCTACAACCTTGCATTCTGTCGCTTCTCCAGACATCGTGAGCTAGGTATTTATCAAATATTTTAACCGTACGTCGTACATTGTAATCTGTTAAATACAATAAAGTACAGTAAGTTTTGAAATGTCCTGAAAATTTAATAGTTTTAGTCTATACAAAATGTGAAATTCACTCCTGTTAATGAATCAGGCGACACGCGGATGATATTTGACCTCTTTCCTTGTTACATGTCCACATTTCAGTGACTTGAAATAACAGAAATTTCTGATGTTGCCTAGGATGGACTGTTTAGAAAGGCAACACACAAAATCCAACGCTACAAAGGTTCTAGTCGATAAGAGGATGACCACCCTTGTTGTTTCCATGAGGGGGAGTGTTTTAAAGAGCGGTTTCTTGATTCGTTGTGACAAATTGCAATTTAACGCCATGTCCTTTCCGATATTTTGATTTCACCGAAAAACAATTTCCATACTCGAGTCTCAAGGCTGAATTTCTTCCTTAAATACTGCTTTAGGCAAAAATTTCATTGTTAACCATGCCTAATTTTTGATAAGGAATCCCCTCTCAAAATTTGCACCATAAGTTAGGAAACGGCCTGTATATTTAACGATTAAACACTGAGCGAATGACCCCGAGTTAAAAACTATTAAATATCCCATACAATAAAATCTATGAAAACTGTTTTGGGAGAGAAAATCCTTTAAGACGCACTACGATTCTACTCTTTTCAGTTTTCAGTAAATACTCTTGTGGTGCTCAGGAAATGAAGAACAAAGCTGCGCCGCATGTCCAGGAAATAACCTTCACCCACTCAAGACTGTACACCGCAATCTATTTCTCTTTCTCTCTCTCGTTCCCTCCCTTCTGGTCCAGCCACGCCACTACTGCAGGCAGAATGTGAACGAAGAGTTCAGTGAAAAAAATAGCTAAGAGCGTAGATGAGAGGACGGGAGAAGAGTGATATGAGGGAAAGGCAAGGATGAGAAAGGGATGCCACGGGACTTGGTGGCTGTCCTCGGAAAGGAAAGAAAAAACAAAGAAGGGAAATGGGGGAAAAAAAGCTCGATCCACTTACCCTGCCAGCGCCAGACCGGGGGTGTCTATTTACGTCCTCTCGATGGCATCCATTCATGTTCCGGCTTCTGACCGCGCGTAAGGTAGGGAATAAAGTAACTGTAATTTAGTCGTCTTTTAACACGTTCCGTAAGGCGGCAGGGAAACAGATATCTTACATCATTTATCAGGTATTTAATTTTCCACTTTTTGACGAATTATGTGCACAGTGTTTGTGGATTTTTTTACACGACAAAATTAACTCGATAACCTTATATATGTATATGTGTATATATATATATATATATATATATATATATATATATATATATATATATATATGTGTGTGTGTGTGTGTGTGTGTGTGACAGGTCATAAGAAAGGGGACCTTAACTTCCAATAATCTGAGGGTCATTTTTACCATGACTTATCAGAGTAAAATAATATTAGAAGTCTTGGAAGTTTAGAAAACACATTTAAGGTCTTTTTCCCCACTTAAATGTTGAATTACGAAACATCCTTAATTTGGCTGATATGTATTTTTATGTGCGTCCTATTAAAGTAAAAATCACGATGATAGGTCGTCGGGTTCGAGTTATATCGACGTTCCTTCGTAAACACATTTAGAGGTCGAATTTCGAAAAATCCCTTCTTAGTTCTCGCCTACGACCTGAGTGAAACCCACCCAAAATGTTTCACGATTCTACGTTCAGTGGTTTGGGCTGCAGTTTGATATGTTAGTCTGTCCGTCAGTCAGTCAGTCACACACTTGTAAGCGTTCGTTCTTCAGAGAATTCAAGGAAAAGTTCAGAATAAATTTAATTTGTTGCTCAAGAACTTACGTTCACATTAAGATACTCTATATTATTAAGGCTTCCTTTTAAAAATATGTTCCTTCTGGGTGTTTCCTGGAAGACGTTTCTGGCGTCTAGGGATCTACAGCTAAAAGCTTCTATATGACTTCCCTTGTATCCATATTCTGCAGACAAAGATATAAACGATCGGGTTGTTTTCGTTCAGCTGAGGGTCTCCACAGTGATCATAAAAGTTGAAATATTTTCTTTCCTTTTCTAGTCCGGCAGTACAGTTGCCATCGTCCTCAAGTAAATATTTTGCAACTGTGTTTGGAGTTGTTTCGTTGAACGTTTCTTTATCGACCAAGATACCATTATAATCATTTGTTTTTGCCGTGATATACAGGTTGTCCCATAAGTCCGGTCTCATAGGACAAGTCGGATCGCGCATGTGCAAAACTATTCATGGCCATAAATTAAATTGTTTTGTGACGTAACGGCACATGGAGGTGAACACACTGCCGCCGTCGTACTTCATTACACTGCATCACTACTATAACGTCCCGTATTTAACCCATTTATATTTACCCTATGGGACAAGACTTATGGGACAAACTGCATAATATACAACTGTATTGAATATCTTGAAATATGTAATGTATTTAAATAATTTAATATTTTTCATGGTTTAAAGATGTGCTTCTATTTAGTTGCTCTATTTAATTTTTTTAAATTTTTGGGTATATACTATTTTGGAGTACTTTCATGCGTCACCGGCTTTAGGCGGTTGATTTTCAGCCATATACATCGATGAACCATTACAATGTGACCATTCCTATAATACAGCGTAGGACACCCTTTAGGACAGCCAACAGTCATCCGTCGGGAAGGCGATAGTTAAAAGGTGTGGCGGAAATATGTTTAGGTATATGATACCATAGAGTGCATCAACATTTCTTCAAGTTGACGTACAATGCATAGAGGTGATGCTGTATCACGGATCACCTTTTCAAATTCGAATCACAAATGTTTGATCATATTCGTATCAGGATTAGTTAGGAGCTAGGGCATTCACGAAAATATACTGACATGTCCTTAAATATAGTTCTTCGTATTTAGCTGTAGGGAGAGTTAATTTGGAAGCAGTGAACAATGCCAATTAATACGTATGTACTTGGTCACAAATAACGTCAAAACACCAAACAGCCATTACAGATTGGTATACCGTAATCATGAGAGCTCCTGTGTTTACCATGATAACGTTTCCCAGACCATGACACCTCTTCCCCTAACTTGTCTTCCGCAACGCGATAGTGAACATGTTCCATGATGTAGGTGCAATAAACCATGAACCGGTAACGATTAAACTAAGTAACCATTTTCCACTCGTCTACTACCCCGTGTCGATGGTTTTATGCCCCTCCTCACATCCTTCTGTTGATGACAGTCGACCAGAAGAAATATGGTCTTCGACTTCGCAGTCTCATCAGCAGTAACGTTATATGGACTGCGTTTAAACATTGCACTCATCATCACTACTGTACGATCGTGTGGTTCTCAAGTTTGTGTTTCTGAGGTCTTACTGCACAATGCGAGACAGACTCCGATGTCTTATGGTATCGATGCGCTGACATAACACGTTACGATGTTTCCCTATCGTTGCACTACCTTTGATACGTGCTTTCTTCAACGGCGTTAGAGCCACCGACATGGGTCGTTCAGAGATGCTGGTACCCACAAACCATGCCATTACAATCTCATATCTGTCACATTAAATAGGCTGGGCAATATTTCGAATCATCAATACTGACTTTAAATGAATCATTCAGTGGGAGTGAATGATCAAGAGGGATAACGTGGACATAAGCAACTGCTATTCTATTATGTCAAATAAAACAAACATTGATTATCTGGTAGGTCGTAGCACAGCAATGGCTAAGTACAGTATTCCGCTTAATCACCTCAATAATGACTGACAACCTGTGCATATGAATACAGGTGCTCCCAGCATGTTCCGTACAAACTTACTCGAGAAATGTTTCCTGTCTGTATGTGGTAGCCAATGTACAACAAAAGCTACGTGAATTCGCTGCTGTCTTATGTCTGGTAATTATCGTTCCTCAAATCTTTATAGAACATAAGCTTCTCATATATTTTGTTAGAATCTTTATAATTTCTTCGTTCCATTGATCTACAAATCACTTACGCGCAACAGTTCTTGGTGTCCAAAAGTCCGCAGATCTTGGAGTCCGAAATTTTAAAAAATGTTAACATTATTTTTGTCTTTCTGAACGGGTCTTTTAAAAAAGTTATGTTTTAAAATAATACTTTAGGTTTTATTTTATTTCTCTTATTTTTGACGACCAGTTCACTGTATTCCAAATGAAACTCGTCAGTAAACCGGAAATATATGATTATTAATAGCATCTGTCGTTAGGATAGTGTGAAAATCATCTCAAATTCTTTACGCTTATAATTAAACTATTAAACCGCAGTGTTTGTTAACAGATATACTTTGACGCAATCTTACGTTATAATAAAACATACTTGCAATATGATACCGTTATTCACATCTCGGAACTGTCTGTGATACCGTAATGATATAGTACAAGTTTGCGTGTGTAAAACTTTCATTCTCTGAAATTAGGGCAAACAATTATTGTAGCTATTATTGTATCAAATCAAGGACCAATCGGGTTTTGTTACCGTTACTCTTTGAGCTTATCCTAAAATGCAGCACATAGAATAGGTAGTTCCTTTTTTACTGAAGTGTTAATTTATTGATATTAATTCATATTTTGTTACTTTCACTGAGGATATTAATTATTTGACAAAATATATTGTTCCTTCTACTGAACAGATACCTACTTTTGTTAGTAGAACACATTTTTCTTTTTTAAGATAAAAACAGAATATTTTCCTTCAAAACTATTGATTGTTTCTTACAATGAAGAAATAGATTCCTCTTAGTAATGCATTGTTCTTTCATAAGAAGATATGGTTTCTTCTACGGGATATATCCTCCTTTTTCAGTTCAGATTGTTGCAGAAAAAAATCCATGAGTCCTGACAACCAAAACTGATCACTGTCTCTGATTTAACGGAACGATGGTTCTAAGCGTATTATCCTGTTTCCCGTTTGGCAAAGGGCCTGCCTCAATATAACGATTTACTTGTGTACTGGCCGTCATGGATGCGACAAGCCTAGTTCTTGAAGGAGCAGAATGCTCCTCGCCTCATAAGACTCATATCCTGTCGCTCGCAGAAAGCTTGAAAAATAGATGAGGCGAGATGGCATGCGGCCCGAGTTGTGACCGACTAAAAGGCAAGGAGATGCTCGTCGTTTGCCCGAGGATGTCCTTCATTCTTGCCTCAATTCTTGTATTTCGAAGTTGTTTTTGTGAAATTATGTTCGTGGAAACGTTACCTCGTAAAATTTGTGGTTCGCGGTGTACTTAGGATGTGAGTAAGAATTTGGAATCTGTTCAAATAAACAGATTGTAGCTAGTATTACAGTGGACTGTTGAAAAGTTTTGATGCAAATCTTCAAGTACCAAATCTGTTGACAGTTTTTAGTTCAAACGTAATGAAGTCCATGCAGCAGTGCTTGTTAGGAATAATATACCTTTTTCTTTGGGTCAACGTTTAATATGTTCAAAATTATCGACCCCCAAAAAGGCCGCCATTTACTTTACAGAATTTTTTCAGTTTTGGGGGATGTTTACCACGTTTTACCAACGACAAAACTTCCACGAAATCGATGCATGGCTTCCAGTATACGTCACCCTTAATGTAACAGTTTAATTCGAACTTGAAATAGCCTCAAGAATATTGAAATAACTGCGGCATATATGGGCCATGGTGAAACAATGTTATAGTAATGCAATCCAGTCATAAATAAGAAAGAACAGTTAGCCTATGTTTAAAGGGAAATATAATTTAAACAACTTTCTAGGATGGAACATAAATTTACAAGAAGAAACCGTCGCGATTTTGGATCGTGTTTGACAATATGTAGGTGAGTTGTAGTGATAAGTACTTTTGAAACAATAAAGACAATACAATTGACGGGTATTAAACCACGTTGATGTATAATTTCGTTCTTAAATGTTCCGTGTTGTCGACCAAATAAAGCTTCTAATTTATTTTACTTTAAGTATGCTTTGTCTTTGTTCTTTTTTTAATTTAAATCATATTTCTTTTGACAAATTCGGTTATGTTGTATTATTCAAACCAAGTTGATATATGTTACAAAATTTTATTTTTACTTACATTTTATTCTGAATAATGTAATTAGATCCTGTGCAATAGTAATGTTTGGCGTGCGAGAAATGATATGCAATGGAATAAAATAATAAGAAACGCTTTAAAAATTAAGTAAATATAAAACAAAACCACGGCCTTACATATAGGCTTGGGCCCAAACACCAACCAGGAAAGGTAGCCCTGTATTGTCGTATTTATTGTCTGAATCGCTGATGGACTATTTTAATACTGGTAAATTAGAAACATTAAATTTGACTAATATAGTCTCTTACTACGTTACGAACTAATTCTAACTTTATTTTTGTCGCACTTACCACCACAAGCATTTACCACCACAAGGCTCAATAAACATCACTATGACTGTGACGCTGAAGTTTATTTGTTGAATAACAACAGCCACTTAGGTACCAATTTCTCACAGAGATATTCTTTTTAAGTGAAATTTTTAAATTCCATTATGGGTGTTGTGGATCAATTATGTAGTAAAACACGGGTGCACGCTGTTTAAAAGGGGGGGTTGAGAAGTCGTTAGTTGAAGAATTTACTGTGGAATATCTTTAACTAAGTAATACATGAATATGTACACACGGTTGAATTACTGTTGCACAACAAATTGGGTTAACGCTTGACCAAACGGTTATGTCTAACAGTTGTAAAATTGAAAACCTAACGTGTGTTGGTTTGCATGAAAATGTGTACTTTTCATATGTGAAACTACTGGCTCTGTAGTCTATTGGTACTCATACAAACGCATTTGATTATACAGCAAGATCCACTCATGAAAGTGTAGAAGGGAGCTGCGTAGTCAATATAAAATATTTTTTTTAATAACTTTATTGTCGTTTTTTCCATTGGTCAGCGGGTGTTTCTCGGAGAACTCCCTTTTTCCCCCACCTCTTTGTTCGGGAGCTGTTCTATTCTTACCTTTAACAGCGCTGTAAACCTCACTGTTACTATTCGGCCACAATCTCTTCACGTAACTTCTAATAATTTATAAAGCTCTGCCTTAATTCACTCTTGTGTATATAGTGTTGTCATTTCACAGTTAACCATTGACCGGTTACTCCATGTTTAACTTTATAACAACAGAGAGTGTTCCACATTACGAACATGCCTTGCCTTTGTTTCGTATTTCTTTGAGTGCAATCATTGACGGTTAATTGTAAGCATAATACATTTCGTATTTCTCAGCAGCAGTTGGATAAAAACTTATACCGAGAAATGTGGATACTTTGACTGCACGGGTAACATTGATACACTCGAAATATTTAATGAAGAAATGAATACATTTACCTGAATGCATCAAACTGAAGGATTTAAATACTTAATTGTATCAATTTTTTTTTCATTAAATGGTCCCTAAATAAATATTTTGAGTCGGTCAGTTTTCCCGTTGCAGTCAAAGTATCCTCACTTGCAATTACCAGTATTCTATAAATTTCATATTATATAGCAATGCAGTGTTAATACTAGCATTTATGATGCAATATGAATGCAAATAAGACTGACCGCTAAATATTTTCATGAAATAGTGAGCGTGCCACTTACCGTCGTTAAAAACATTTAACTAGATTATTTCCATTCCGAGTGAGGTGGCGCTATTGTAACCCATTAGACTCGCACTCTAAATGATGCGAGTTCGATTTCTCGATCCGGCCATCCTGGTTAGGTTTTCCATGGTTTCCCAAAAACGCTACAGGCGACTGTTGGAATGGTTCCTTAGAAAAAAGCAAGGGCCGATTTCTCTCTAACGTTGCGTCATTTAATCAGGCTGTGTATCACCGTCTCTAATGACCTCGCTGTCGTCAAACCCATTTACCTCACTTCATTGCTGCTAGTTTCTTTATCCGATTAAACGATTTTTCGTACATTAAACAAATCGTGTAAATTTAGTTCTTCGGCACTTTTTTTGTGACCAGTGTCAAATGACATTTTCTGTTCATTATCTTTTAATATGTTTTCTAATTTAAAGTCTATACATTTTGTAATAGCTGGTTGTCAGATATATTAATCGTAAGCTTCACGTTCTAAACAACTAGCACACCCAAATAACTATATTATAGGATGTTAAACTTGAAATAAAGAATATTCTTAACCATCTTAACGAGGAAATTATTTTGACTAACATAAACGTTTTGGTTCATTTATTTGTTGTATTTGCTCCAATTTTAAACCTTCTTGACAGAGAAAAAATATTACATCTTATAACTACAGCCATAACAATGAAAATTCACAATGCCTTTACTTACTTTACTGAAACAAAGCGAAAATTTTACATTAAAAATTATGACCTCAGAAAACATTTTAAGTAGTTCCCATCTCATCCTAGAAATGAACGCAGCAGTGAAGAGGATTAAATGTAATAGCAAGAAAACATAACAATACAGCATACCTACCCGGAAAATCGCTCAAAATTTATCTCTTCCTTAACTGTGTCTAATCCTCGAGAAAAAGTTTCCTTTCCGAATGCAAGGAGCACCTAACGCTACATTATACATTCAGACAATCTCTTGCGTGATCTTAGGAGTTCTTACTTCTTACTTTGTACTTAGCGGAAATCCATTTCGGAGTTTCGCGGATATGCATAGTGACGTTCTATTCCGTACGCCAAGTTGAGTCTTTCAAGTAGCGGCAAATGTCTTCCCCATACTCGCGAGCATTTTTTTACTCTTTCCCTTTCCCTTTTCTATGTTCACTGTCTGTGACTGCTTCCCCGTGGAGAAGTCCTTCGGAACTCTTGTCAGGAGTTTTAATGGACAACTTGATTAGAGTATAAAGAAACGTTGGTTTTAGCGGTTGTGGAGAGGAAGTAAGGGAGTCTTGAGGAGAAGCGAAAGTAGAGGAGTATCTATGGTCGCTAGAGAGACGGGAAGGGGTAGCGGGGAGAGAACCATTCTTGAGTTGCTGCAGTTTGAAACCTTCGAAGCTGGAAGATACTCGCCGGGAAGAAGTTTATGGAAGTCCTGGCCCGCTGCAGACCTACACTCCTCACGTCTCTTGGTTAGTCTGTGAAGCAGATGAAGCCTGTACTCTTTAGTCGAAGTTTTATTTCGGACATCAAACTTTACGTTTGTCATTGCGGTTATGTTCGCGAACAAACCATACCTCGATTTAGTTAAAATTTGGCTTAGTTTAATATGTGAACGTTATTTCAACTGAAAAGTCCGCCTATACGGGTTTGAAGGTTGTTAGAGGAAAACAGTTTTTAATTTGTACGTGAATTCACATCAGATAACTGTCCGTGGATGATTTTGGATAGTCAATTATGTTGTGTAGGTACATACTAATTATTGTAAATAATACCTGAAATTCCTATTATCGAACTAAAAATCTCTCGGTGCCTTGGAGTTATTGCTTTCACTGATATAACATCGAATGTGACTACATTATGAAATCATGTACTTAGTGAAGGTGTTATGTATGGCGTGTATATACAATAATTAACTGTCAGGCATGTGTTCAATTTATACATGTTCTTCACAGTTTCTTAAATGCAATTGTCTGTGGAACTGAATGGATAACCAAATTTATACCGGTTGTCAGACTATACACTGCGTGCCAACTTAGATGGCGAGTGGCAGGTACCGAGAGAAGGTCTCATTCAAGAAATTCAAGCAGCAGACCGCTGCGAAAACACCCAGTAGCCTATAAATACCGGAATTAAATCGACCTCTGTAAATCATCCAATCGAATTTAAAACGCCAGTAATATTATATGCAACACATTCCATCTCGTTACCCGCCAAATTACATGGCGCGTGCTGTACCGTGTGGATTAGGACAAAAATATACTGAATCAAATATTTACTAGGAAGTCTTCCACGTAAAATTATTTTGTAGTAAACATATTCTTATTTTTGGGTGAACATAGTAAAATATTGGTGACAGAAAAATTATTTTGGAATGATCAGCAAATAAATTTTGCATGCTGAATGCCCACGAAATATTTTGTGACTGCCACATAATACTTTTTTTTCGTGTTAAAAAGATGAACTCTGTGGTAAAAAAATCTCCAGGCCCTTAGTTTGCACGGCAAGTCCAAAATTCAAGTGAACGTGAATGTAAGGTAGGATGCATGTACTACGATCTCCATTATCTCGTAAACTAAGGACCTGACGACTTTTTACTGGAGACCGGAAAAAATCGCGGGTTCACTTACCTGTGGGCTAGCCTTCAAGAATGTATGTGTATTCAAGCAGACAACAGCTGTTCGTTGGCTGCTTGCTGACATAGTAAAATGGGCCCGCATTTAGTTACAATGTTATTATTGGCTCTTCGACTTCAAGGCGGTGTCAAATAAGTCAACGGCCGATTCTGGAAGTAGCACGAACCGACAGTTGCTGGAGTTCTAGTTTGTGCCTGAAAGAAAACGCGAATTATTCAGGTCTTTACTTTTTACCAGTGGGTATTTTCCGCTCATTTTTGGTCACAGATTCGCAAGGTGCAGTCCATAATGTAAGACCCTCTACACTCTAAATCTGAATTAGTGAATATTCACTGATTCACGTCGATGGATGAAGCAGTTTCAACAAATTGAATCAGTAAGAAACCGCTGTGAAATCAGTGACTATTCACTGATTCCGATAATGAGTGCCAACATTCCACAAGTTAATTAGTGACTGTCCACAGATTTTCCAGTAATTTTTCACTGATTCAGTAAGTGAAAACTGTTCTTTGAAAACAACTGGAAAAACAGTGAATATGCATTGATTTATTTGTGAGATAATGGCACTCTTAAAAGAAATCAGAGAATATTCACTAATTAAACAGTGACAATTTTCACTAATTAAAATTGTTGAAACTGCTCCATCCATCTGCGTGAATCAGTGAATATTCACTAATTCAGATTTAGAGTGTACGACATTTATCAAATAGTATTTAAATGTTTTCCTCGCGTTTTCTATCAGATTCGCTTGCTACAGCCTGTATGCGCAAATTATCAGTCAGCCTCTGTATTCTCTATATCAAAATATGATTAACAAAAAAATTGGTATGTTACTAAGTTAGCATATAGTTAGAGATGATTTATCGCGGGAAAACTTGACTGTTTGTTGGATTTCAACGTACGTTAAGCTTACCATAAGATCATTGGCTTTTGCATGTAGTGAAGCTGTTATCCTATTCGACTGAGCCAATGAGATTCCCGGTATTGTAATATTTGGTGCCCGTTCATGGTCGGAAGACAACTACGTTGTGTCAGACGTATATAACCCAATAATTCTTGCTGCAAGAAACTACAGAGTTTTCAAGGGTATGTTGGCACAAAACATTTTCGCTGTGTACCACCATCTCTACTTGTATTGTATTAACGTATTGCACCGATTTTATTTTATAATAATACGTACGTTTACTAATATCACCGTTCACGAAAAGTTATAAAATGTAACATTTTTTACTACGTTACAGTCTTCAACGAGTATTATTTATTATTTACATTATGTCTAGCATGGAGTACATTGAGTAGGTAATTTTAAGGAATAACAAGTTAGTGATTTTGAACAAATTTGCTTTTATTCTGGTCGGAGAACATATGCATGATTCACAGTTTTAACCCCACGGAAATAATACTTAATCATGTCTTTCTTCACCTGGCGATTGACAAAAGAGTAGCTAGGTCAAAAAGTATGTAGATTTAAAACTAGGAAGGCCAAAGAATAGGTAGGTCAAACATTAGGACGAGGATTCCTCACCAGTCACCATGTTCATCGTCCCGGGAGGTAGGACAACGGCTATTTACGACAAGGGGTAAGTAGGTCAAAGAGTAGCTAGATCAAAGGGTAAGTAGATTAAATGTAGGTAGGTCAATGATTAGGTAGGTAATACCGTAGGTAGGTCAAAGAATAGGTAAGTGAAATAGTAGGAATGTCAAAGAGTAAGTACGTCAAAGAGTAGGTAGGTAAACAGCAGGCATATAAAATAGTAGCTATGTCAGAGAGTATGTCAGAGAGTACCTAAGTATGTCAGAGAGTAAGTATGTTAGAGAGCATGCATGTCAGAGAGTAAGTATGTCAGGGAGTAAGTGTGTCAGGGAGTATGTAGGTCAAAGAGCTGACAAAGTGTAAGCAGATCAAATATCAGGCAAAGTATTGATAAGTCTTGATTAACGTACATTCTTAACAAAAGGTGTTTAAGCAACCTCAGCCAATGATGGCAAGGAAATAATTTGCGCTGAAGATAATTACTCACACATTATTTAATATTTTAAAATACAAGTAAATTATTTCTGCGTGAAAAAAAAATGTTTTTGTAGTCAGTATGGAAAATTAAAACGTCAACTACTTATAAAAATAAAGTAAAAGGAGCTTTAAAGTGTTGCAGATGTAACCAGGAAACCTATCCGAAAAAAAACACCTATGCTAAAAACGCTAAACATATTAGTTTAACGAAAGTATTTTATACCCAACCAGATAGGCAAGTTGAGTTTAAAGGAATAATTTGAAGGTGTGGTTCAGGAATCTCTAAGACATTACTTTCACTGGGTGTCAAGCGGCTGGGTTCTTAACTGTGTAAGTGAGACGGAAGGAGGGAGAAAGAGGAAATATAGAAAAAGAAAGAAGCTGAAGGAACGAGACTGGAGAAGTCCAACTACCGTCCTCTTCTGACGCTGGTGGCTTGGGGTGTCTCATACGGAGCGCGTCCCTCCTGTCACACCATGGAGCATATATCTTACTTACCGCCCGAAGAGGAAGGAAGGACGCAGGGCTGACGTCCCGCAGGGTAGGGAAATGTGGGTGAAAAGAATGGTGGCAGCAGAGAAACATATGACTCGCGGGGAGTGGGCGCACTAAGACTGGGGAAGCCGCGAAAATCGTCGGCACGTGGTCGTGTGAATAACGCAGGGCAGCGGAACCAATGCTAGTGGGAAAATCACGACTCCAGGAGACGTAAGGCTGTGGGCTATGTTGGCTCCTCTCTCCCTATTGGCTGGTTTGAACTGCGCGCGCATCGTTCTGCGCATGCGCAATCGCGGGGCAGCACCGTTTTTTTACTGTACTTTCCTAACCTAATCTTTACGTTATGTCAAGGCCTTTTCAGAGGCTTGAAACTAATCTAAAGGAATGTAATCTAACGTAAAATATTAAAAACTAAAGTATTCTGCCACAGGATGAAGTGAATCGCAAGGGGGAGGGGAGGAGGCCTTCACGAAACGGGTGTCCAGAGACTTATTATTGAATGTGAACATCTAATAGCCGTAGGGAATCAGGATAGTCCACAGCCGTACTATCCAAGAGTGGGTGTCTTAAGGGCGCCGCCTACCCACGCCTTAGAGACTCAAAAGCGACGGAGCTGTAAGGTCAACTTTGAAGCGCGCATCAAATGCCGCGTCGCCTCAACGAGCCAAGCGCTGAACTAGCGTGCAAGCTTCCCGCAGAACGGTTTTTACATTGGGACATTAAGCGGTGACCATATAATTTTATTGTTGGAAAGTCTGCAAATGAGCTCAGTGTAGGTCGCAATCTGAATTTCGCATATATCCGGTTAGTACATTTAGAAGTACGGAAGTCTGAAAAGGCCGTTTTAAGCCCTGTTGGAGGACTCAGTAACAGTGTTATTAATGAGCGTGGCATCTTAAAAATTATGTTACGACCTTGCCTGAAGTTTGTTTTCTTTTTGTACGTTGACACAATGGACACACGTGGAATATTTTCGTAGGAAAAACCGGTTTACGAACATGCTGCAACGCATTTGAAGCGTGGGGTAGGCGGCACCCTTAAGAGTGAGAAATAGTCACCATCGTGTATATATTTGTTTTGTGCCATAACTTTTGTTCTGGTTAAATGTTTGAAACTTTAACCCAATTATGGAATAGAATACATATTCATAGAATTTTAGACACTATAAACCTTTATTTCCCGTTACTGTTGTTACATATATAATTGCAGTTCTAACTGCAGTTCGATATGTAACAGCAGTAACGACAAAAATATATTTACTGTGTCTAAAATTCTATCAATGTGTATTCTATTCCGTAGTTAGGTTAAAGTTAAAAAAAATTACTCAGAAGAAAAGATATGATACGAAATACAAAAATTCATGATGGTGACAATCACTCACATTTAAGAGATTCGTTGCAAATTGTGAAATCTCTCTGGCCTAAAATGAAACTCTCTTCTGTTAGTAAAGGAAAAATCACGTAGTAAATTTGCTAAATGTACTACAAATTTGCATTTTATGTTTCGTATATAGAAAAAAATAATAAAGTGTTAAAATACGCGTTTTGTTCAAAATTGTAGATGATTAAATTGCCAGTTGAAACATCGCCTAAGCAGACGTACGGGATATAGTTCTTTTTTCAATTCAAAGGAGCAAATAAAACATGACTTTTTAGTATGAAACACTCAACAATATTCCAATTGACACAGATAATTTTTTTTTAAATAACAGAATTATAACTTGAAACATCGCCAAAGTAAACATACCAGAATATTGCCTGTCTTCACAAGCTCGTATGCGGTAACTGAGGTCAGACAGTATCTCGTAAAATACAGCGTGCAGTGTGTCATAGTCTCACGTTATGACACGAGGTCCGCCGTGTCTGGCTCGCATGCGCGTGGCGCTAATGGCTTGTCCTGATTGATTGGAACAGCGAAAACACCTCCCCCCCATCCTCCCCATCACCCCACCATCGCACCGAGCTTCGCTGGCGGCGTTATGGAACTGTTCACTGGTCTGTGACACATTGATCGACGAGTAGGCTTTTTTTTTTTTTTTTTTTTTTTTTTGCCTGTACTCATCCGAATACTAGTGATGTGAGCGTTAAATATCACGTCAACTTACGAATTTCTGTTAGGATTTGGAATAGCGGAATCGTGGAGACAATTTTGATCAACACTGCTTCTGAAGCTAGAGTCGGCAAAACTTATATATTTTATCGAAGTTCAAACAAAAGTTACGCAAGCACCGACAAAGTTTTATGATAATTCTGAAAGTAAAGTTTTGTACTAGACATTTCTGAACATTTACAGTAATGGAATGGAATCTGTAGACATTTGTTTGCTCATGTACATTCCTTACGCATACATGTTCAGGAATTAGCTGTCGTAAATTGAACGAGCGTTATATAGGCTAAGAATAAACCAGACATTTATTGCCAGTAAATATATGTCCATAACTGATGAAACCTTGAAAAGTTGCAGGGGTAAAAATGTGAAAGTGAGCATTTATTGCACTCTCAAACCAAGCATGCCCCTAAATACCGGCATCCCGCAATGTCAGTTAGTTCTTCCACTAATCTACACACTCTCATCTTCTTGGCCACTAGACTGGCGCTTCGAAGTGCGCCTTATTCAAATATGCGCACCAATGTTTGCCCCGGCAACTTGGCTGGGTCTCGTTTTCATGGTATTTCCTTATCTTCAACTCATTAAATTTAATACAACTAATCCCTGAACATTCTATATTTATGTAGCTTATAGTATGTATTTAAATTCGACCAAAAACCTCGGCTGATCTCATATTAGCTCATGCACAAATATCCAGAAAACAAACAGGACAAATGTCTAACCTTAATATTAAGGGAGAAATACGCACTTAAAATTTTAACTTTATAACTAGCTCTGCTTAAAACATATTAATGGTAGTAAAGTGACAGTACTTATAACATGGTTTAGTGTTGCCAAGATATTCAAACCCCCAACAAATGCTCGTTAACACCGTCCGCTATTTGAAAACGATTTATCGAGCAGCACGACGTTCGTTGAAATAAATCAATAGTTTTTTTGCAAGTGAGTAGGGCACACAGTATTTGTACAACGAACTTGAAGTTGGCGTGGTGGTACAATGCCTTGTACGTTAAGGCCATAGTCTTTCATTTATTTCAAACAAATTACGAATAACTGGAATATTTTTAAACTAAACACTTAAAAAAAATTGAGACTGTGTACAGTCATACGATTCACAATTTCGGTAGAGCGTTTTTTTACAAATTAATTTACTGTTTGCCAGCAAAAAATTATTTTGCTTAATTTTGGATTATTTTGTCAAAAAAATATGTGATATTTCAGGGACAAAAATCTAAATATCCGTTTGGTGTAATGCAAAAGAAAAATTAAGATGCAAACAATGAAATATAAATTTTAAAACTGTTAGGATGAATTGTTGATATATGTATTTTCGAAACCGCTGAAAAACTAAAGAGCAAGGCCTTAATACAGAATTAACAAACCTGCATTCTGGCCCAGGTGTCGGCAGTGGATTATGAACGGATTCTAACATTTTGGAATAAGATTATTTGGATGCTCTGCCATTCCACGCTTGCATCCAATATTGTCATATATTTTACACTAGACTTCCGGTGACCCTGACATTGGCCAACATTTTACTCCTGACAATCGGCACAAAACACCATGTAAAGATAGAAAATAACACTGGCCTTTTTATTACTGTACTGCTGTACGACCATTGCTTAGCGGAGACTGGTTATAATGCGGTAGCATTTTACGTCGAACATGTATCAACGTATTGGTGCTGAATTTCGGAGTTTAACATTTCGCAGGCAAGCTCGTCGAGCTTTGCTTAATTTCAGAGAAACCAGGACGAGGGAGTAATCTGTTGCAACCGAGTTTCGTCAAAAGCGGGCCACTGTTGATCGATTGTTGTGGCAGGCGTCTGGGGCTGCAGACCCGTTGCCGTTGTGATAATCTGCAGTTTTGGAGGCGCATGGCGTAACGCTGGTTGCAAAACTGGGACGCTTCTAGCTCGGTCTCGCTGGGGGTTTACCAATCCTGGATCAATTCCGCTTACTGGTCGGGCCGCGTCGCAGGATGGGCGGCACCGTTCTAGGTCGTAAGTTTGGTAGTAAAGTGAACAGTCTGCACTCGGGGGAGTTCCTTGGTAGCCACCGCAGTGGCCGGTTAGATTTTTTTTTGGATCCTGTGTCGGGAATTCGGCCCGTGTTATGTGTTTGTGATTGTTCTGGACGGTTCTAGTGTTTGCTTATGTCTTCTTGAGTCTAATTTCGCTATAGCAATTTGATATTATGACGATTGTTGGGATTTTCTGGTTTATGTATCGTCGTTGATTTTATGAAACCTCCTATGTGCCAAATGGTAGATAGTATATACATTTATTTCCTCTGTGACTGTACTTGTGCTACAGTTTACACAGATTGATAAAAATTATGCTTTTATGACATTTTACTGTAGTTACTAACAAATTCCAGAACACTGTTGGTGTCCATATGTTTATTTTGTCTCTCCCGAAAATATTTGATTTTAACACATAGGAGATTTCATAAAATCAGTGACGATATATGGTTTTGAAAATGATATTCGTGAGGATTTTCGACTATTAACAGCCTGTGGCTGTATAGGCTTCGTTTCTAAGGCCACGTATAGTGTAGTAATGCACAGCACGCGCAAAGAAAGTTGGCGGGTAACGAGCTGGGGTGTGATGCATATAATATTACTACCGTTTTACCGTTTTAAATTGGAACGGTTAATTTACATAGGCCAATTTCATTCCGGTATTTATAGGCTACAGGGTGTTTTTTGAAGCGGCCTGCTGTGCTTGAATTTCTTAAATATGCCCTTCACTCAGTAGCTGTCACTCGCCGTCTAAGCTGGCGCGCAGTGTAATGAGTTCGGGGATCAAGAAGACGAGGCGTCTGAGAGAAGCAGTTAATATCCCTGTCGGTAAGAATCGTCAAAGTCAGTTAAGTCACTACAGGGAGGGGCTCTTGCCACACCCTGCTATTTCAGTTTCTTAGTAGGTTTTGTAACCGAGTCATTTATGGAGATAAACGTAGCAACATAGGACGTTGATTTGTTTTATTAGTTTAACTTTCGGCCTCTCCGAATAAGTAGTTAAACCGTCGGGTCTCTGTTGAGTTTAATCCTCATGTGAGCACAAAGAATCATTCCATTTCAAATTGGGCTATCGCTCGGGATCATCAAACCACGAACCCTTAAAATCGGTAGCGTAGAATGGGGATACTTGCAGCAGGTGGGGTAACTTGAAACACTAAAATATAAATTATTTTTTTGGGTTGCAGAGACTGTAAATGAAAAATCAAGCAGCTAATAATTTTCCCGCAAAAATGAAGCACATGACACGAATATTTATTTTGTTTAAATATTACTAGCATCTGGAATTTGAGCATATATTTATTTGTTGCAAGTTACCCCACCTGCTGTAAGTATCCCCATTCTACGGCACACAAGAATGTGTAAAATATCCCATAATTTGGAATGAATTGTAACGTTAGTTTAATGTATGATACTGTCTTAAAGGTTTCATGAGAAGCCAAGTTTGTCAGATATTTATTCTATTAATTTATCCTTGTTGTAAATTTAATTGAAACCAAAGTTCAAATTATTTGTATATCAGTCTTTATTACTTTTACTAAATGTTACAGTTTGAAAAACTCGTTTTATCTTTCACTAGATATTCCCTTCCGTTGGATTTATACACTTTTAAGGAATGTAATCTGTCAAAAACATTCGATAGTTAAGGCCGTGCTCTCTAGTTTCTATATTTTTAATCGGTATTTATTTTTTACGCCTAAACAAGAGCTAGTCCAGTGTCCAGACTATACCCCCGTAAAAATTTTTATGTGCACTAACTTTTATTGCTGCAATGTCTTAAGTGAACCTTCTGGATTGTGTTTTTCTTGGGTAGACTTTTTAATTTTGGGACGTTTTCACCACCGACGCCATTTTGTGATATGGCGAAAATGCTAGCTGATTTAGTACAAGAGTCTCACATAGGGAT
>PNEQ01043210.1:0-22723 GCA_003012365.1 Medauroidea extradentata | reverse complement strand
TTGAATGAAATTAGTTGTTGACGGTTCAGTTTCGGCCGTTTTGGCTGCTTTGTATGTACGCTATTAAGGTTATGTTTTCATTGTCCACTAGCCAATGTGTGTGGTTAGTTTCAAATAAAATCTTTGAATGTTTATAATAACGTGAATTCAACACCATTTTCAAGTTTTGGCCTAATAACAACAATTTTTTTAAGATGACTTATAACCACCAGAAAATGGTGGTAATATTTTCGAAGTTCGAAGTGAAAATTTTATTTCGAATATGATTTCGAATAATGGAAATATTCGATTCGGCTTCGAAATTTCGAAGCTTCGCCCACCCCTAGTGTCTGGCGGGCGGGCGGGCGGGAAACGAATACAACTGTCCAATTTTTTCATACGCATGTTAGCCAATAAGAACATGTTTTCAATGTTTATGGTGGCATTTGAAAATATAACATTTTCAAAGCTTAATAACTTGAAAATTAAAATAAGCACGGAATTATTTCTTTATGTGGTTGTGTTTGGTGCAAAAATATTTTGGAAGAGTCATGTAAATATTGAATTGTTTTTCTAGGTACCATCCCCATTAAAGCATTAAAAATACTGTATGTCAATTTCGGAGTATAAGTGCTTTCTGAACATTCACCCAAAATCACCTCTCCCATAATATAATCAAACAAATTGAAAAGATACAAAAATTGGTTCACAGTAAAGTGAACAATTTTGGAGTTCTAGTTATTCCTTTACTTTTGGACAATTTGTATCTTTCTAGATATAAACCACAGCAGTGTGCATAATGAATTCAATGTATGGATTTCACTGTGCTCTTAAGTTGAATGTCCAAGGCCACAATAACACATATTTATTATTTTAATTTTTACTATTATTATAGTTATTATTATTATTATTATTATTATTATTATTATTATTATTATTATTATTATTATTATTATTATTAACAACTAGCTGTCTCTGCGTGCATTGCAATGCCCATTGAATTTTTTTGCCCCTTTACCACAGTTTGAACTTTTTTGGGTAGATACCTTCATGGGCATATGCATAAAATTCATCAAAGTTTTTTACCCTCCTAAATCTTTTAGGATACCTCTTTCTGCTTCTCTAGCCTGGTTTGTCCCACACCCCTTTTATATATAGTATACAATATATATAGACACACACACATAAAAACCTTAAACTCACCAAAGTTTTTTTATTATTATTTATCTTTTTAGTTTCCATTCAGTCCTTTTACACTGTTTTGCCTCCCCCACCCCCCAACCCCATAATACCTTTCAGAAACAACTCATAGAAGTTTCATTGCAAACAGATAATGTATTAGAACACATATATTTTAAACAAACGTACAGACATTAATTGTGACATTTATGTAACTTACAGCCTAGTTCAACTCATACTGGAGATTTCCACTTTTGCAATTTGGAATTTATATTTGTATATTCACAAAATACTGTATTGATAATGTTGTTGGACAAAACCACACTGTTTTGAACATTGTCCAGTGTTATCAAGATTCAAACCATGCAGAGAAACAGTTTTAAAACCGCCCGCTAACGCACTAAATTGTGCAACTTTTTGCAGTCATGTGTTATGGCAATTACTGTATTAAATATCCACATCTTATGACTGCAGAAAAGTTCTATGCAATTAGATGGTGGACAGTTTTAACATTTCTGGCTGTATGGCTTTGATTTTAATAACACTAAACAATATTCCAAACATGGTGGTTTTATTCCGTGCTTTTTTTGATATCTTGTGAAAATGTAAATTAAAAATTTAATTTAAAGGGCTGATATATCGCTAAAGAGTTGAGCTAGGCTGTAAGTTGCAATATAGAATTGCAACCATTTAAAAAAATATTTACTCCTCAAATTATTTCCAGTGAGTTTCCGAATAGTCAGTACACGTAGAGACCAGATAAGTTAGTCGTTTGGGAGTAGCGCTTGTGTTGTCACCCTTATGTCTATTTTGTGTAATATAAATTGAAATACCGTATTTTGGTAGGCACAACCACACAGTGGCTGGTGGGCCAAATATGCAGGAAGGAAACACTAAGTCGCCGTTTGTTTAGCTAGCCAGAAATAGTCTATTCCTGTCTTTAACTTCTTATATTTATTACATAGAAAATTTTCAAACAATATGAAATGCTCATATGCTTGCTCATATTGTAATAATAATAGTAATATTTTTTGCACAATCATTACGTTGCTTCCATATTATTTTGCTAGAAAGATAAACAACAAAGTTGGGATTGATTCGTGTGGCTTGCCAACTGCAAACAAATGAACGCTTTTCATTCTATACATACAATTAATGAATCACTTGTTTTCAGCAGTGATTAGTTGTTTGGGTGGTGTTCAAATGACTTTGTAGCTGGGCAGGCTGGGGGTGATTCAGGATAAAGTGAGCACTCAGAAAACCTCTGCTAAATTTGTATTTTCAGCCAATTTGTATCTTTCTGCGCATAACGCCTAATGACGGGAAATGTCTAACCTCTCTGGACACATCACTTGTTATTTGCACATGTAAAATAAGTTGTGCAGTCAGTAGTAACCTATATAGCTTGATAAAATAAGTTTATTAATTACATATGACAAATACGTGGAATTAAGTTGGTTTTATTTCATTATTGTTGAATTTAATAGGAGTATACACAGAAATACATTGTTCAATACGATGCCAATCCTACAATGATTAAGGTAACTTAGTTTAACTGTCAAATTATATGCAGTAAAAGCTGGTGATTTTTTTCAAAAGTGAAATCTGTAGTGCTCACTATATCCCGAACGACCTGTAGCAAGTAGAATGTTGCAGCAAAATCTGAGAAAGTAAGACCGTGTTTCACTTTAATTATAAACTGTTACAAAATTGGTAAACATAGGAGCATTGTATGTATAAAAGTGGCTTTGATTTGAAATGTTATAAGAAAGTTTCACATATCTAATTATTTACAATCACAGAGCCCAGTACAGAACAATGTTGCACAAATATTTTGTTTATAATTTGTGCAGTGCTCAATTGATACATGCATTGTGTAAAGGATGTCTCATACACATGAAATACTCCATTCGTCATTGAGACAGTTACTAAGGTGGTAAACATTTGCAACCAATAAATTCAAACACAACACATTTCCTGTTTATTCTGAGGACTAAGTGAATAGAAAAATTAAAAAAACACTACAGTACTAATCATTAAAGTCACGTCTTTGCAACAGGGGCCTTATATGTTCTTAAATACTGCGTCTTGTATGCTGAAGAATTTAGCTAAGGACATGTACAATGTTAATATTGTACATATGGTTATTCTGTAAATTGCTTCCAGTGATATGTACATACTGTAGTTTGTTGCCAGCTTGGTCAAGTTATAAAGACATCACAGTTTCTGTTTGTAAGGCTATTGAGCTATTTGTTTATTTACGGTAGGTCTTAGGGTAGTTCTACTTGTGCTGAAGCTTGCGGCACAGAAACCATTTCCCCTAGCATAGTTGCTTATTTTTTTTGTAAGGCGTTTGCACACCTGAGCAGTTTCGTTGCAATGACGGCAACTGCATTCCCGAGAATCAGCGGTGTGATGGAGATGAAGACTGTTCCGATGGCTCAGACGAGCTTGATTGTGGTAGGTAACCAGCACCGCGTGGCAGATGTTAGCTTCTTGCTTGAGTCCACTGTCATGTTCAGTGCAGCCAACAGCATATATTTAGTGTGTCGTTGCAATATTTTAACAGTAGGGCTTACTTCTTAACATGAAGTGTGTATGTAGTGCTTGGAACTATACATGTAAAGAGTTATTTTGTACTTACACTGTGATAAAAAGCAATTAAAGCACAGAAGTTAGGTTACGTTTTTTAAGAATTTTATTTTCTACTGAAAGTTCTTATCCTTTATCTTTTGATTCTTTTGCTCTTCACTTCCACATACCAGTTACTTTACCTCAACAGTTTAATGCATTTAAGTCTTAGTTGTAGCAGGGAAATGTGTGAGTTCATTGTTCTAATTTCATGCACCCATGTGGTGGGGAATCACATATCATGTTAGAATTGCTGGTTTTTGCTGGATTTGGTTGCTTAGAGAAACTTAGTTCAATCATAGAAAATAAAATACATTGGAGTATACTCGTAAATCCATATGAAGTGAAGTATGATTCTGCTCAAATTAAAGCAGATATTATTTTATAAATACCTGTAGTCAATAAATCCTTCCTTTTTCAGGGTCATTGAGTAATGCATGTTCTAAAATTGGTGACCAAATCCAAAAACGTTTGTGAAATGTTGTAAGTGCTATAGTAAGAAATTTCAAGTAATTTCATTGAAAATAAATTGTTATGTTTCATAACTGAAATTCAACACACCTCAAAGAACTTAACTGCATTTCTTGTTAAAACAGTTTCTCACATGGATAGAAGTTTTAAGTAAAATATTACATTTGTAGTATTTTAGCTCGTGATCACCATTTTCCGATAACTCCAAACTGTTAACTTCACTGAACATGACCTGTTTATTATCTGTGTGCTTTAGAGCAAGGTTGTTTGGTTTTATTTTTAATGTTTCTGTGGCAGGTGTGGGTGTTTGTATGTTAATAATGAGGCTTGCAGTTTCAGAATATTATTGCTTTAAACTTCTTGAATAATGAATGTAATTCTTTCAAAAAAATACTTTCATTTAGGTGACTGTTTATAATGTCATACTAAATTATGAGAAGTTTGTGTTGATATTAACGTTAGTTGCAATTTTAAATGACCATGACATATTGAGAACATTATGAAAATCATATTTTTTTTATTAAACTAAGAAGTGTTGCACTTTCAAATAGTGTGCATTAGTATTGCCTCATAGCAATTTATTCCTAAATACCATCTCAAATTCACAAACCTGTTTCACTTCTCACACTTCATATAATTTTCTGAAGTCATCATCCTCCGATGCGGTTTCCAGCCTACGGTCAGGTCATCCTGGCAAAATGTTTTCCCACCACTGTTCATCTTTTACTCTCATCCAGTCAGTTCCTCATTCTGTCACTCCCTCATTAACCTGTTCCTCATGTCTCTTCATCAATCTTCCCTGAGATCTTCTTCTACCTAAATTTCAGCATTTTTCTGTACATCATCTCACTACTCATTCTGTTAACATGCCCTTATCACCTCATTCTTTCTTCCTCTGTACCTTCAGGATTCTCTGGACCTAAAATCTTTCTCATATCACTTAAAACCTGAACTTTTCACTTTTTGTGAAAGTGATCATACTTCTTGCAATCTTCATCCCCATAACCTTCATTTTTCTTTGTGCTCTTCTGTCCAAAATCCACGCTTCAGCTTCACACATATAAAAAGTATCGCCTTGCTGTCCTTCTCGTACTACTTCATATCGGTTTCCTTCTTTGTTTTCCAGTATGCTCCCGATGTATTTAGAGTTATCCACCTGGTAAATATATACCCCTTTCAACTTCTTCCCCACGTTATCATTTCTCATGATTACAATCACTTCACTTTTTTTGACAATGAACTTCATTCCACACATTCTCACTTTACCTGTCCAAAAATTCTGTTGAATCTGAATGAATCTGTACTTCATTATCTTTTTTGCCCCACACAATTTAGTCGTCTGCAAACACCACACCCTTCAAATTACAGCAATCCTGAGGATCTGTTGTTTCCGAATTGAAACGTCGGCATCCAAAATGTGGTCAAGTGCGATAATGTTGGGGACATCCCCGCTAATTCTTGATATTCTGTGCCCTTATTCTTTCGTTCACTTTATCCATGATCCTTTCCACCACTGTTATAAACAACAGTAGCAATAAAGTACTTCCCTGCTTTACTACATTGATAATATGTGTAGAACGACTCACTTAACCCCCCCTTCCCCCCCTCTCATCAGACTTTACACAACTTTTGCTTTCTACATATGTACTCTTGACTCTACTCCCTTCTCAGTGCCTCACATACTTTATAATATCTCACATGGTAGTACCCATTCTCATCGTCTAGAAAGGACATTACCATATTCTTATCGTATTTCTCATTTAGCATCTGCACTGCAGTTGTCAGGTCTATTGTAGATCTGCTATGCCTGATACCATGCTGCTCCCCCCTCTAGTTTTTCCTCCATTCTCTGCCTAATCTTCCTTCCTAAAATTTTCTTGTTGATCTTCACACACACACATGAGAGTAATTCCCATATAGTTTGTGCTCACTCTTCTATCCCCATTCTTAAATACTGTATGAGTACCAACACCCTACTTTGCCAGTTCTCTGGAATTTCCTTCTCCATTCACACATATCATCCTCAGTACACCTATATAACCACTGCATTCCAGTTGTTCCTGCTGCTCTTGTCTTACCTGTAGTCAGTTTGTCCACACCCTGGGATTTCCCTTTCTTCTATTTCTTCCTCCTCCACCTATGCCCAAGACATAACTATCAGGCACTGTATGCTCTTCTTCCTCTCCTATACTCCGTTGTTACCCCCGGTTTATAATTCATCCTTACCCGTGGCCTTTTCTCTAATGTCTCATCTGACTGTAAATTATTTTTTACTCCGGCACTTATCCTCCAACATCTTTGTCCACTTAGCCTGTCTCCTGTCTTCCACTATGACTTGTTTAGCATCTCTTTTCTTTTTCTTATACATGATCCCTTTAGCCGTTCTAAGTGTTAACCACTACTTTCTATAAGATACTTTTTTTTTCTTCTCATATTCTTTTTCTTGTACTGATCTTTGTACTATATTGCTCCACTACGGTGTCTCCTTCAATTTATTCTTGTAACCTGTTCTTCTGCATACCTGTTCTACAGCCCCTACAAACCCTCTCATTAATCTTTCCTATTTGTTCTAAAGTACCTGTGATTCATTTTGTGGTATCATGCTCTTAGTTATGTTATCAAATTGTACTCATATCTCTTCTTCTTTTAGCTTCCATTTCTAGTTTATCCCTGTATTTCTTATTTGTTGTCAATTATAAAATATAATTCAATAACTCAAAATGCTTTTTACCGTGTATTTTTAAGATTACGTGGCAGTTTTTTTTATTATTGTTATTTGATATGTCTGTAGCTGTCTGGAATTTTGCGTAAGTGAACATGGTGATAAAAATTTTTAATGCCCCAGAATAACCAGTTTTAGCAAATAAATTAATGTACGGGTACTGTATTTTGTGGGAGGACTGTAATTGTCTTATTTTGCAACATGCAAATTTGATCAGTTTTATTTTTCTGGGGCCAGACAAAATATTGTGAGGTGATTGGCAGCTTTTGTTTTAATTAATTCACTCTCTTCAGCTGGAAATTGTTGAAAACTGTGTGTGCGTTTCAGCTTGGCTGCTGTGTCTTTAATGAGCTTTTATTTATTTTTGCCGTCAGTTGCTATTGTGTTGGCATGTAGATTTGATGCAAATGTGTTTGGTCCTTGACACAGGTAATGTATTACAAGTGTGTGCAGTGCTGTTTATTGCTTGCCTAAGTGTTCGTTTTATTTTGGTCTTTGCATGGGATTTGCAGTGACTTGCAGGCCTGATCAATTCACGTGTTGGGACAGAACTTGTTTAGAGGGTTCACGACACTGCGACGGTACTCCCGAGTGTAGGGACGGAAGTGACGAAGTCGACTGCATCGTTTATACAACAGGGCGTATGTGCTGTGGGATGGTATCAAAAATTTTCAAACCATTAATTTTTTTTTAGTGCTCAAGATGAATAGTGTACCCATATTTTAATTTCCTTGTTCAAGAAATTACATTTGCAGATAATTCAATCAAAAAAGTAAAACCACATAAAAACTTATTCAATTGTGCAGCTGTAGCGAAAAAAATACAACTTAAAATTTAGTTCCAGTGGACTATTTCTATTTGCATATAAATTTCATTTATTGATAAATTCAGTAGAATAGTGTAATTTTTTTCTTCATTTCAGAACAGCAAAATGAATGGTTTGAAAGTTTTTCATTTTGTGTTGACTAAAAAGGAAACAACATATTAGAGCTTTTTTTTTTCCACTAACGCCACCTGGCTTCCTGTGTACGTCATTTCCGCATTCCGCCTCTTGACTTGGTTGCTGTCGTTTTGAGTGTGAGTCTGTGTATGTTTCTTGTTATTGTGGTGTTCTACTATACTTTATATTATACACTATACAGAATATATGTTTGCAATATATGTGTATTTTATGACATTTTTTTAAAATGTTTGTTGCAATGGGAGTTTACAATTATAGTTTATTGGTTTGTGGACATATGCCATTGCTTATGTTTTGCTGATAAAACTTGTGTTGAATGACAAAGTACAAAAAAGAAAAAAAACATACAAAAAATAGAAAAAAAAATTAAAATTAAAAATAAATAAACAAATAAAGCAATCACAGAGGAATTGTGTAAATATTTTTAAATTATATTAGACAACAAAGAATTCTAATATTATGTACAAAAACAACAGACAATTCCTCTGGGACTTTTTTTTTTCCTCCATTCAGCACAAGTTTGATCAGCAAAACATGAGCAGTGAAATATGTCCACAAACCAATAATTTATAAAGTGAATTTTATGTATGGACAGGACCATTTGATTAAAATATAAGTTAAATACAGTAGAACTCTGTTGAAAAGTTTCTGAAGTGATAGACAAATTTAAATATCTTAAAAAGTTCAAGTTACTATCGTATTCGCATACCTACACTGTAAAAATTATTCAAATTTGTTAAGGGGGAACTTCTGAAGAGGGTTTCACTGTATTTGTTTTGTACCATTAGTCTACTTGTGATGCATTAGTGTTTGCAACTAAAAATTTTTCAAAACTACAAGAGTACAAGATTATTGTCACATCTCTGGCAGAGTCAGGACTGTGGCTTCCATACAACCGAATTTGTGGGTGATGTTTGTGTGTGTGTGTGATTTTAACAGTAATTTTATGCTACCTAGTGTAGTGGTAGTTAAGTTAGAAATATAACTGTATTAAGTTAGTTTTGATCAAGAAAGATATAAAAACCACCACAAATCAATTATGTGGTGTATTAGCCATTTCGAGGAACTTATTTAATTTTTTTCTTTCACATTCAAATAACTTAAAAATACAAGAAATGTGTTTCATTCAATACTGGATCATCATTTAACTGTTAAAGGGGATTGTTTTTACATGTATGCATAGCATGTTTCAGGCAAACAGTTTGTGCTGTAAATAAATATCTGAGTAGGAGTTAGACATTAAATACATATTTGTTATTTAATGGCAGATTTATTTTTCTCAGAAAAATTTTTAATGACATCTTAAGTTTGTGTAGAAGATTTGGTAAAATTATTTTATTCTCTTAACTGTTTGAAGTGCAGAAATGAGTACATAACAGTCTCGTGTCATGTAGTCAAAATTGCTCCAACTGTCCATCTTAGGCCGCGGTTACACGGCGGCCTGAAGTAGATAACCGAAAGAGGTTTAGTCAGCCATTTTTAAACACGTTCAGTGTATAGCTGCCGAAGTGAACATGTTCGCGTGGTTACGCTGTACTCGATTGTCGCAGTCAAAATTGATTGTGTTTTGTTACGACAGTATATTGTTTTGAGGTTACGTTTAGGTTAACCGTTGAACCTATGTACAAACGGTAAACAGAGGAAAGTAGCTGGAGACACGTCAAATTTACGTTATATTTTTTGAACTCACTTGTTTACATATTAAAAGTTGCATCAGTCGCGATAAACATAACCTTTTGAAAGCTCTACTTACCCCGTCCCAAAGCTTGTAACACACTCATATGTTGGTGCAATGTGATATGTGGTGACACAAGTTCTTCATGACACAAAACATTTAAACCAATATTACACTTTATGGGATGTGGCAAGGATTTTCGATAAGTTACTTGTACCGCGAACGACCACGTGCCTGCTTAATGCATTCAAGATTACTGGAAATGGCATACATTCTTTTTCCATTGCAAATATATTGAAGAGCTTATATTTTAATATAAAACTATTTTTACTTATACGTACCCAACAAAACATTTTAATAATTTAATTTCCGCTGCTGCAACGTAACACGGGGTTGTCAACCATCTTGTGCGCAATGCTTGTTGACGTTTAACGAGCCAATCACAGTAAGGCATAGAGATTGTTGTTTAGGGCAAGAACCTTTACAACCTGTTCAGTTTGAATAGGAAGCAGCAACGATATGAACTACTTCAGACACCGTGTAACCACACTTATGGCTGAGCAAGTTTAATTTAAACTAGTTCCGAGGCGCATGTAACCCCGGCCTTAATGCAAGTAACAGCATGCTTCAAGACATGATGTGTAACTGAATTATAAGGGTTTTATTTGACAAAATACAGTAATTTGGTTGGACCCTAATCTGCAATTCATTTGTTTATCAATAGCCTTTGGCTGTGACCTTTTAATGAAAGTGAATAGTGACCAGTTTTTAATACTGCAGATGTAAAAACAAAATTGCTACCCCCAGTTTTTATCACCAAGGTTAAGTTTCTTTATATATCTCTGCACATCTTACATGTAATATACAGTACCCAGTTATAAAACAAGCAATGCTGTCTGAATTAGGACACACATATTTGGTCTGTGACTCACGAACCGTGCAATATTCTTGTTCCAAATGTAAGTGGCCGAATTTCGACCTTTAATTCAGAGAGAGGTTAAGTTTTCTATCAGCACACAATTATGCAGTATATGACTTAGCTTTCTGCTCGCAGCTTTGGCCACATGTAATACTCGCTGTTGTCGAGATAATGTTGGCAGTATTCTTTGAATAAATAAAAAAACTGATATATACAAGCCTGTGCCTGTGCACAAAGATATTTGTTGATATTTATTGGAAAACTGACTTGGATATCATACTGAACATACTGTATTTGCTAACCATACTACCAAATTGCCATGTTGCACCGATGGTGATATACCACTAGTCAATATGAAAATACAACAGTACACATGATTTGACAGTTCAAAAATATTCTTTCACTTAGTATGAATATTGTACCTCAGTTATTAGAATGTATCACTATTATTGCAGAGTGTAACCCTGTATAATTATTTCTCGATTGTCTTGCTTGCTCTTTGGATTTTCTGCCTAGAAGGTTTTGCGAACTGAATTTTTCTCATGGGACATAATTGGTTTTATGTACCCAGTACAAAACTTATGTAACTTTTTCACTAATTTTGTTAACTTCATTCTGAATCAAACATGAACTCTATATCCGAACTGGTTCAATCAATATACAGTATAGAGGATTCATAGAAAACAATTATTAATTTTTTTTATGCTCTTAGGTGTAGAAAAAAAATTTGTTAGAATTTTAAAAATTTTAAATTGGGTTGTAGACATTTGTTTGAATGTTAGATTGAAATGTTAATTATTACAACCGCACATTGGGTTTGAGCTATGTCGGCATTTCATTTAAACATATTTGACCTCTTTTTACTCCTCAGGGGTTGAATTTCAAAAATCCTAAAATTTCTTCTTGGGAATTTATTTACTAATCACACTGAAGCAAATTGCAGCACTATGTCTGAAGGGTTCAACAGATATTGACGATATATTGAAAACACATTTTACTCATTTTCGCCCCCTTATAGGATTTAATTTCAAAAACCCCTGTTAGTGCTTGCCTTCACTATAGAGGGAAGCATGTTTCATAATTAACGTTCCTAGGATTCAGCGATTTCAATGGTGCACTGGCATGTCTGTCAATCAGTCAGTTAGTCTTCCCTTTTACGTACAGATGAATGACGTTTTTAATAAAATGTAGGTGATAATCAGTATGTATTTTATATTCATTTGCGCATGTGTATTTAACATGTCAGATTTGTCTGAAACACCGCTAGCGCTTTGTGCATACTATCACTATATGTGCTATTAGGTGAAAATATTTCCAGCAAATTAATAGTGTTCAAAGTTTTATTAACTCATTTCAAGATTCTTAATTTTTTTATCTTTAGAATTGTAAACTACTTACAGTATTGAGCATTTCATTCTATTCCAGTTTCAAATTGTCCGTGTGTATTGGTTATCTGCCATTGTTCGTAACTGACTTCTCAAATGCACACAATCATTTGCTTGGTGACACTCACCAGTTTTATTTGTACATAATTAGCAACATAACGTACCTTCCTTCATTACATAACCCTATGAACAATTACATTAGACAATATAATCTCTTTACATAACATATAAATAATTTTCTTTTTCCTTCAACTGAGAAATTAAGTATTTTATGTTGCTGCACCTGACTAATCTTATACTCGGAAATTTGTGACTTTTTTGAGTCTCAGATATCTTGTGAATTTTTTTCTATAAATACAGTACAACTGGTGGGTCATCATCAGTCATAAAAATCTTAATTTTTTTATAATCGTTAAACCCCTACTTTTGTCTTTAATTGTATATGCCAGTATAGTTTTCAAATATTTGTATAGATACTTTTTTTCAGAACAAAAATGGTTAGCATCTAATTTTCTAACACACATTTTGAACAATTTTTAATACTTTGTATGAGATTCTACGTATTCTACGTTACTGTGATCTTGTATTTATAGTTTTATGCTGCAGTATTTAATAGCGTATAGTACAATACTGTACATAATAATACAAAAGGTATTAATTGTTGTTTTCATGTTTTGTTTACAGTGCCGGCGACATGCAGTCCAAATGAAATACGTTGCGGCGATGGAAATTGCTTGAGTGATGTATACCGCTGTGATGGTGCAAGAGATTGCAATGATGGGGCAGATGAAATCAACTGTCGTAAGTTTCTATACTTGTCATCATTGTCACTTCTTTTAAAACCTATCACTATTATTATGTAAACATCATGCTTGTAGTGATAGCAGTAGTATACAGTAGAACCCTTTTATAACGTTTTTCACAGGACCTGTGAAAAAAAGTGTTATATGCAGGAAAATGTTATAAGCAGGAATAAATATTTTTACACCAGTAAAAGGATATTACACAAAAGTAACTTAAAATTTTATAGTTTATGTACAGTGAATAAGCCTATAATGAGGTTTAGTGATGCTATAGTTAATGTGCTATCAGAAACATATTGAATACATACATTATGTGTATAATAGAGGCTCTCCCACTTGCCTTCTGTACGTTCATGATTGTCATCTTAAGGATCACAGTCTTTAATATCACTGTAATTTACACTTATGATACATTCCCAGACATTAATTTGTTTTTACAGGTATTTTTAGTCTACAGCTTAGTAATTTTATTAGAAATAATACAGTTAAGAAAAATTTTACCCGAGTTTTGGTTAATGTCTGAGAAAAAAGTGATGTTATATGCAGGAAATGAAAATATCAGTGTTGTTATAAGCAGGAAATGAAAGCATTATGCTTTATGGAAGAAGGGTGAGACCAAATAAAGGTGATGTTATATGCAGGAAAATGTTATATCCAGAAATGTTATAACAGGGTTCTACTGTTTTTGTGCTTAATTCAGGGAGTGTCATGCTACAGGAAAAAGAGATTCAGTTAAACCCTCTTAGTATAACATTCTCATTTGTCAACATTTTCCTGGTTAACAAGCTTCTTTCTCTAGGTTCCCAAACATATTTTTCAGTATGAAACCATTTATAAAATACTGTACATATTGTCCTATCATAAATGATGTAACAGGACTCTACTTTGTATGAGTGCTTGTAGGTAGGTTATGATATGTGTTTTGTGCATCGATGGTGTCTAAGAGGGTGTGGACAGAACGCAGTTGTAGTGATTTCTAAAGGTTTCAGTAGATGGCATGTTACCCCATTCTTTTTCACTAGTTTTGTCCATAATGTGTGTAATTTAAAGAAATTTGCCTGTGTATTTTGGAAATAAAAAAAATACATATAGTACACATCTGAGAATTTGTTTATCTGCTGTGTTGTTTGTTCGCCAGTTTGGGCCTTTGTGTTGGAATTTGTTCCTCTTAAGGTGACAGACAGCTTTTAAACTCAAATGTATTAATTTTTAGGAATAAAGAATATTTGAGTTTTATAGTTATAATTTTGGCAACATTAAAGAACATAGTAAGACTGTGTACTTTATACAAAGTCAGTATTGATGAAGTGACTATTAGTCAACCCTGTAAAAGCACCCGAAGATAATCTCTTGAAATTACAGATGAAACAACCACAATAAAAGATTTTAAAAATGTAGCACTACAGGTTTACTAGAGGGTTTAGACTTCTGGGTTGTAGCCACGTCAATGTCACATTTCTTCCCGACGTTTCGGACAGCATTGCAGCTTCCATCTTCAAGGGTGAAGTTTCTAGTCTCAGTAACTATTTCCTTCTGAGCCTCTGCTAAGTCCTTCTGTCTTTATATACTGTCGGCTGTACCTGGGTGTTTTCTGGTTGGCTAAGGCTGTCTGCCAATCCCTGTCGACTTCGCTCCTGATTGGCTGGGATGATTGGCCAATCGTGGAGGGGCTTGTTGTGGTTATTTGGTTAAGCTGAGTTTTTAGATTGTGGAAAAGTGGTGCCCAACTATTGCTTAATTTGTATCCATCTTCCCTGTTGATGTTGGATGGGTGCTTCACAGTTTCAATCGCCTCAATCGCACTCTACAACCCAGAAGCCTAGACCCTGTAGACAACGACCGTGAAATCCTACAAACTTCTTTACAGGTTTACTACTTTACAACGTATTGATTAGCTACATTATGTAGAAAGATAAATAATGGCAACTTAAGAGCCAGATTCTGCCAAAAAGGCAGGAACATATTTTTCGTGGAAGCGCAGTTGCGGTGTTTTGCAAGTATCAAACTGGCAAAATGTCGCAACCGCACTTCCGCGTGACGCATCGCCACTGCTTCCTTAAAGAAGTCCATGCTAAAGCTCGCGTCCCTTTTAGGTTACCGTGTGTTTGTATTTGTAGGTTAGGCCTAACATAACCACGTCTTGCCAATTTGTGGGTTATGTACATAATATTACACTACTTGCACATGTTATAGAATCAAGTACAATTTTACTGTGATAATTTGTGTGTAAAAGGGACTCACTTACCTGTTGAAATGTATCACGTAATATTTATTTGTTTGCCGTCGTGGCCATGATGCCAAAACCACGTACACGGACATTGTAAAATAAGAGAAATTATGCACTGAGAATTTACTTGATATAAATAATGTTATTTAAAGTGCCTAAAAATGTATTGTAATTAGTCTGAATAAGTTTAACGGCAACACGTAGTAAAATAATAATAGTGAGTGTGTTTTGTTTACGAGGTGAGCGAAATTATGTTTTCTTGTGTTAGTAACCCTGCAGAGCAGACAGCTCCAGCGGCCGAGCTGCCATTTTGAAACCACCCGCCTAACGGGACTTCCACCCTCTCGGACGGGTATAAAAGGATCCTCTCGCCAGCCAGAGATCAGTGTTTCCTAGGGCTCGGCTCGTACCGAGTTCTCTAGGCACTCCCCCTTACCTTATGGGTTGTGGCGGTAGCCTGCCACCTAAGTCTTTCTACCCTCTTACCCTTAACTAACCACCTATCCACGGTTGTGGCTGTAACCTGCCACCTAAGCCCTAGTTCCTTCCTTACGGGTTGTGGCAATAGCCTGCCACCTAAGCCCTCCTACCCAAACCTGCTCTACCTCCCGAGTGTCTGGAGACGACGTAGCAAGTCGAACACTCTAGCGCGTGTATAACTTTGGGAATGCACTTACTTGCGCTGTTGCTATCGGCCGCCACGAGGCGCACCAACGGTATCTGCTGGAAAGCGGAAGTTAGTAGTCAGAGGCTCCCGCGAATAGTAAAACCACATGGCAAAGTGCCAGTGCCATGTTAATAAGTACTGTATTGTAATTTTGTAATTAAGTGGCATAATTAAATTGTGACCTGTGAAGAAAGTATTGTAATTTTGTAAATAAGTGGCGTAGTATAAATACATAACTAGTTTAGAGGAATTTGTGACCAGGAAGAACTTGTACAGTGCATTGTGAACTCGTGTAAAAACTGAGGTACTCAATATACCAGTAAAACTTATACCATTTTTTTCTTTAAAACTTTTAATGTCTGAATTAGAAATCCATTTTTCTCCTGAAGAGATTCTTAGTTTAGAGAGCCCCCGACAACAAGCCGCTAAGGCAAGGCACTTTCTCGTCACCGAACCAGTGTTGTTTCCTGCTGGGCTAATTCCGGAACTCCAGAGAATACCCAGGCCCCGAGCCTACCTTGCCCGAGCTTAGTGCACAATATAAGCAACTAACGGCCCCTCAGGTCCGAGCTCGCGAGCAGGTGCCGCTCAGTAAAATCCTGAAAGAGGTACAACACAACCAACTGCCATTATTGAGTCCCATAAAGACTCCCCCTCGGTCTGTACTCCTGCACCGGCGCATTCAGGAGATAATAGCGGAGGATCGCCAGATGCCCAAGAGGCCTACGCCCATTTCCGACCGGAAGAAGAAGCTGCTTAGGCAGTTGTTTTAACAAAGGTGAGTGGACACCAACCATTTTCCCTTTACGAAAAGAAATCTGAAACCCCCTTCCTCTGCTCGCGCAGAAAGCACCTAGCGTTGGCCCTACCAAGGGACACCACTCTCCCTGGGACCGCTAGTCTTTCACAGTCCACAAGAGGAGTCTCTCCGCTCTTTCTAGCCAGCCAGGCCTACTGTGCCTCACCTGTGGATCACCCTTACTCACGTACATACCTAGCCTAGAGGAAAAGGGGCATGCGAAAAAGTGTGTGTCATCCCTGAATGTGTGTGTACCTATTTACAAGTATCATCTGCAAGTACTTGTACCTCTATCTGTTACAATACTTTGTATGCCTAGCAGCCTATTTCCCGCCATTCTTAAACTGGTAGACTGAATGAGAAAAGAGTAATTCTGGCGTGAATGTCGTTGTCTGTGTACTTCTCGGCAGCTCCAGGCATGAGAGGACCAGACAAATGCCCAAGGCCCACGCAGACAGTCCTACAGCTGCAATTTGGTAAATAAGTGACAGAAATATCTTAAAGTTTAAACCACTGCACAAGACTAGATGTGGAATGGCAATATAAACCCCTAATGGTTACTGTTAAAGCAAGGAGTAAGATTTTAAAATGTTTACATTTTCATTCCTTTGCTTTGACAGCTTTATCACATGAAAATTTTGTGTTTTGTTAACATATGATGTGGTATGCTATCCTTGTTTTCTGCTGCAGCAGAATTTATTAAAAATTGCTGACATGCAAACTTCAGTAAATTTTATTTCTTCCCACTTGTTGATTCACATTCAATAACACTGCAGCATACCTATACTGCATTTTCTGTAACAGTGCAGTAAAGCATGTCTCATTTTATGTCATAAATTATTTTTAATTACTGTGACTTTTAAATGCAAAGAATTTTGTTACCATTGTTATGATGTGCATTTATTTTCATTTCTACTTTTGATAATTTTCTCTGTGGTTAGTATTGATATCGATGAAGCAAAATAATGTTAATATATTTAATAGAAAAATCCAGAATATTTATGTATGGAATTACATACATAGTATTTGCTAGGGCCCCATGAAGAGTCATACTACTTGGGGCTAGTATTCATGCATGTTTTACCAACTAATAACCAAGTCCTAATTGTTTTAAGGGATGTGTGATGCCATGTACCTTAATGCACAGTGTGTAGGGAGTAACATTTGCCCTCCTCCAGAGTACAGCACAGATACTGTGCAGTGTGTTAACATTAAGAAAGCTTTAAAATATTGTTCATATACTTAAGTATGATTTGATGAACAGAAATAGGAAAAAAATTAGGGTTATTACATTTGCCCCCTGGTTATTATTCTTTTTCAATTGAAAATGTTCTTTAGATATTTTATTTTAACCCTATTGTAGCATGTATCTGTAATAGATAACTTCTATTTTAAAAATACAGTACCTTGACACAAACAGAAAGGAGCACTTGCATGATGTACAGTACAGATGCTGTGCTCTGTTGTTTGTAGCAAGAGTTAAGTCAATAGGTCTTCGTACCACATAGTTGCAACCAAGTACCAATTACTACTTTACAAATTATGCTATTATGTTTCCACAAAATGAAAACTACTTTACCCAAATTACCCTTGTATTTAGAATACATATAATGTGAAACAGTTTCACAAGTTTCTCTTCTCCCGTTTTGGTTACCTTGCACACTTTTTAAATTTTTTTTTTCGTTGTACGGGATTTTGCCCATCAGCGATTAATGTGGCTAAGCTTCCTCCTACTGACCACGACACAGTACATCATTCTATCCTTTTATAGAATGGTTCCCAAGAACTATTGAGGTCATGAATTAGGATTGACCACAAACATCCTACGCCCAGACACCGTAACTGATAATGACCCTGATTGTAAAATCACATGAGCTGAGGAGTGCCAGTGTACAATGTTGCAGCTGATCGTTACTACTTGTGGCCAGTTACAGTGGAACCTCTACCCGTCGTTTCTCAGGGGACTGACAAAACATTTCAATACATTCAGACATTCAATGGATGTGGTCTTCAAATGCAGACAAATATGAAATGGGACCACAGAATGTGTTCCACAGATGCGGACATTCAATACATCTGGGTTCAATACAAAGTTGTTCCACTGTAGTCACAGCTGTGTAATTGACTGGTATATTGTCCCCTACCCCTCGAGCCATGGTAAACTTGTGTCTGTATATTGGCACTGCTGTAATAAAGTTGTGCATGGCAGAGTGCTGAACCTGTGTGGGATCACCTTGGCAAGAAGGTATAGGGCAGGAACCGTAATTTGTGAAGTAAAACAGTAAAATGGCCATGTCTCGTCAATTTCAGAACAAAAAAATATCAACTAGCATCACATCAATCAAGTGCAAGACTAAAAATGAATTGCCCTCGTTAACTGCCACAATTTAGTAAAGTTATTTGCAACAGAGTATATAACATGCTGCATTGATTCTGGCTTGTGAGCCTAACACAGTTTCCTGTGTATCCGCTCATACTGCACAGTTCTGGTGAACCACACAGTTCCTCTATATATGCCGGGCACTTGCAGCTTTATTTGGGCTGAAGTGTCAAAGAACTGGATATTCCGTCTCGTCTAAGAATTCCTATTTATGACAGTAGTGTTAACAGACAATTTTACATCATATTCCATGGAAAAAGCAGTGATTTCCTTTGCCACGGGTTATTTCTGAAGAAACATACGTAGCCGACTCTTGACTGTCTAGTATACCCAAGTAGAAAGTATTTTCTTGTTAACATTTGTATGTACACATGATAGCCTTCAGAACTGTTGAAAAGTTTCATTCTTGCACGAGATGGAATATACAATAAGGCAATGATGTACTGTCCACGCGCCAGCTCTGAGTCCATGGCGTGTATGCATTTTTCTTGGTAAACTTAATGCACGCTACAGTAATACGGTATCAAACACGTCCCAACTTACGACGTTACTACAGCAAGCATGTGTGTCGCATGCTATTGGGCCGCCTCGTTGTGATATTTATGTATTTACGGGCGAAAAACACGTACCCGCCAGGGACTCAGAGCTGGCACGCGGACAGTATCCAATGTGCCTACCCGGGTTGTTGGATTACCCGTGATATTTTGGCGCTTCTAGACGTCAGACATGCAAAGCACCTCCAAAATGACATTATGTTAAATGAAGGTCCTGTCTTAGGTATACTAGGAAAATAAGGTTAATATAGGTCATTCTGGATACAGTGAGATTTAACCATTGAAAAAAATCACTAGCTGTTACTCCATATAAGTCAACATTAACAAGAATTACTTTGTTGCTTGTATGGTTGGTAGCGAATCATTGCAGAAGTTCCATGTATTTTCGTGTTTGAATACAAAATTAGTGAAAGAACATTAGTAATATCGACCTCTCTGTATTTAATATACTCTAAAATATTTATTTATGCTCTTATTGACCTACCCACTGACTGTGACTGTATAATTTGACTTTATTAGCGCCAGCACAAAGTGATGTAACCGAGCCGCTGAACATACTGTCGTTGACACATTGCTGTTAGTACACCACCCATCAGACGTAGTTCACAATTTCATCAAAAGGTGATATCAGAGTCACGTTTTCGCCATTTTGCTTGGAAGCGAGTTGAGTCATTGAGTGTGTTTGTCCATTGTGTAATAAATATGTGCTTTTGATAAACACTTTCTAAAGTATTATAAATTACTGTTTATGAATATCATTGCTAGATGATATGAAGTCATTGGTAATCTCTAATTTGTTATGTTTTACGATTGCCAGCCTGGGCTAAGTATCTGGAATTAGAAACATATTTTTTTTCTGTTTCACATAAGAAAATACATTATTAATTTTGTTTCTGTTAAGTGTTTTGTGGTCGTTCATGGCGGTTTGCTGAACGGAAATTAAATTCTTCAATTGTGTGTGTCAAGTGTGTTTTAGTTGTTGTTTTGAGTTACAAATTAATATATTATGCGCACCTTTACAAAGTTTGTAACGGCAATAGTGCATGTTATATCTATTTGAGTCGATGCAGAGAATCCTCTGTCATAAGACATTAACTCCTAAGTATTTATAACTAACATTACTGTTTATTGTAGCATATATTCAGCACCCATACATTTAAATGAGTAGATAATGTAGATAACATTTATCGGAGCAGTGCAATGTAAATGTTAACGATATACAAGCCTATTTAAATAATAAGTACGTGGCATTGCTTATGTTTACATGCAGCGGAAAGATATAAACTTGATTAAAATTAAATTAAGCAGGGCTTTTTTGAGTGCTCTATTTATCCTGAATCACCTATGGGGTAGGTTAAGTTGGCACTAATGCTGTAGAAATTTGTGTGTGGAGATGTATTGAACTACCATGATAAATAGACATGAAAAGGGTATTGTAGAAAAAAGTGGTGGAAGTAAATTGATGTATGGTAAACTGTACTACTTACTGTACTGTAACATTGTAGTTCTTCCAGTTTATCCAACACCTTACTGCCAAATATTATTAATTTCACACTGTAACGTGCTTGTAGGTCTCTAAAATTATAACCACAGTGAAAAACTTGGTGTATACAGAATTCATGATTACAAAGTTCTCATTATACCTACATACAAAGTGGTTTTCTTTTCTTTTGGGATAGAATGACATTTTAGTGATGTATCATTAATTTTATTGCACAATTTTTATTTTATTTTTTTTTTACATGTCAAATAATGTACTATTACGTGTACTGGTAAAAGAAGGCAAAGTGGTTATGAGACTGTTTTTATGAGAATGTTTGTATTTTATTTTAAACAGCTTGGAAAACATTTAAGTGCCTTTGTAGTATTTTCAAACACCTGTCAACAGAAACATGATTATAAACTGCAAAAATTAGTGTCTCTTCAAAACTGCGTTAATGAAGTATCATGGCAGGTGTAAACATGTAAATGGCTTGAAAAGGACATTGTTTTTTCTCCATTGAAAATTACTTCTTCTGATTTAATAGTGAGAATACATAAGCACCTGATAAAACAAAAGTTTTTATAGTTTGATTTTCTTATTTTAATATCTCACAGCGCAAAGCGTTTGGAAGGATGCAGGTTTGACGTCGCGTGGCCTAAGGTTCAAGCGAATTAAGTGAGATGGTATGGGAGAAGCAAAGCAACGCTAGGAGCAGCACCGTCGCGCCTTGTAGATGGCCGGAATGGTGATAGAAATGTGTTTTCCATATGCATGGCAATGGAGACGCGAGTTTATTTTCATTTTTAAGGGCTCGTGTGGATTTAATGCAAGGTGTAGTTTACGTATATAATACTAATATTGATCACGACAAACCATTTGATACGAAATATGTAATAAATTGTTTAATATATTCAATTTTTTTCGTTGAAGTGTGTATTAGAAATGACGCAAAATAAAGCAGCTTGGAGAGTGTGTATCAATAAATTATTTTATTATGCCGAAAATACAATTTACAAGAAAAAAATAAAATATAATCTTTTCGACAAACTACGAAATTGATTAAAATTTGTGTGCACGAAAACTAACTGTTCAGAAAGCTTATAGCTTACATAATACTCATGCTGTTGTTACAACATATTGTTGCATGCTGTGTTTCCGAGGGCGGGCTGGATGGGGCCCGTGTCGAAACACCTTGAGGGCTGGCCCATGACTCAAAGCCCGGGTGTCTCGTGGTGGGAATCCCGCCGAAACTAAGTCATAGATACCTGTCCCAACTGCGCTTTAACCCTTCGAGGGCGGCCTACGTGGCTAAAATCATGTCAGAAACATGATGTAATGTCTATTTTAGACCCCTGAAATGCGGGGAAGACCCGACTGTCTGGCCTAGTATAAAAGCGCATAATCGGCACATTTGAGGAGAGTTCGCTATTGGTCGTGCTAGAGGAAGGTGCTATGGTTGTGGAGATAGACTGGTGAAGACATCTTGGTGACGTCAGTGTCTACTGTGAGGCAGCAGGCGGCTACCTTCGGAGCAGTGTTGGACGAACCAAGAGGACTGCTGCTGCGGGCTGACGGGCTAAGAAGGAGGTACACGACGGGAGTCGAACCGAAGACCTCAAGAGTGAAGACAGCGGTGCACTCTGGGTGCTGCGCAGTACACGACGATTCATCACCACGGCGGACTATTAAGGTTGTACACTGTCACTACTTGAAAGACTGTTAATTGGAAATATGACTAGATTTTACTGTAATTTGTAGTGTTTAATTAATTGAGGGTAGACATTTTTTGTACTTTAATTGTCAGAGTTAATTAATATGTATATGACACAGGAGTAATTACGGTATGTGCATAACTAATTGTGTTGTGAGAGCTATAGTTGATTACTGT
>PNEQ01043209.1:0-22731 GCA_003012365.1 Medauroidea extradentata | reverse complement strand
AAACTACACGTCACCGTCTACGGCTTGAAGCATATACAAACACATTATAAAATATTTCTGTGTTTAAAATAAATTTCTAAAAGTACCAAAAAAAATTAAATTTTGAAATTTTTTATTTAACATAAACATTTTTTGTAACGGGTTTTAAATGCTACAGGCCATAGACAGTAACGCGTAGTTTTGATATGATTTTTTTCATATCTTTATGTTAACTGGTTTTCAAGTTTTGTATGAAGTAAAAATATGCAAATTTTGACTTTGAAGTGCCATTACGGGAAAACTAGATGAGCTAATTTTTTTCCGTTAGAAGTACATGTACTCTCAAGTAACGTGTACAAAACTAACACTATTTCATACAAATATAAAATTATTTTTTTTCCCCACTTGAACAACCTTAAAGGTCGGGGCTGTTTAGGGCTGCATTGTGCAGCTAGCAAACAAAGCAGAGGATTACAAGCGCGAGGGAAGTCCCGACGAACAGCCAAATGGAATGGCAAGACACCCGACAGGAAAACGCGGATGAGTGTCAATCAACTCGTTTCGGCGCGAAGCGGCCCAAAAATACCTTGAACTCCTGCATTGTAACCTAACGGCGTTTAGAACGTTGGTGTGAGTTTGTCATGCACTAGCAGGCCAAACAATTTTCCCACATCACCTCTAATACATAAATTATTTGTTTCCGTTTCATAACTAAAGTTACAATGCAGTTTTGGCAGCGTATTATAATAGGTATATGTAAATTTTACTATTCTGTGCTCGGATCTGTACTTGTTTCATCTGTTCACCACTGTTTTTCATTAAATGATGAGGGATAAGCTGTTAAAATGTTGCAAGGTTATATTTTACGGACTATGCAATTTGCGTAATTCACTTAACGGTATTTACAGACTAAGTGTCACTTGTAACACTAACATTTTTTTCCCTGAAATATTAAATCAGAAAATATATAATAAATTCGATATGATGAATGACACGGAAGTTTTTAAGGCCATGCTCTCTTGATTGTACTCTTTTTTAGCGATATTAATTGTTTATGCCTAAACTAGTGCAGATTTTAAAAATCTGTGTTTGGCAGTTTTGTTTCAAATCTTCTTCTCCATGTTGGCTGTTTTTTTAAGGTAGTAAATGCTGTGGTTTTATTTAGGTAATTATGTAATTGACGAAAATCTGGCTAATTGATTTTTTAGTCGAAATCGTATAATTTCTTGTTTTGAATAAATTAGTTATCACGACAAAAAACAAATTTTAACAAAACTGCCACACAGCTCGTTCTATTCATCATTGTAATTTTTTCGTAAGGCAACGGGTTTTTCTAATATTATTATTTAAACCGTAAAACCGTTATAAATATTATAAAAATAGTTTTCACTATGAAGCTTAACTTTTTTTAAAAGAAAACTATTATTTCAACAGATTATTGACTTTAAACATTTTTATTACTAGTCAAAATTATGTAGTTTAAGCAGAACTTTGAAAAGCGTTCAGTTTACTGTGAATGGTCAATACTAATATGTAATAAAAGCCGTATTTATATAAATGTACACGTAAAAGGGAGACATACGTCACTGTTGCCCGCACATCGTCACCCGCCAACCGCGCCGTGGAGTAACGCGGAAGCATGCTGTCGACAGCTGTGTCCACTGTAGGACGTTGGCACCAGCAGAAGATTTTTCGCGACTGCAAATCCCTGCACGAGGACGTCTCTAACAGCCCGTCAAGGTCAAGACGTCACATTCGCTGGGAAGCAAGAGCGTACAACTGCGCACATCGCCAAGTTCCAGATGACACTTCTAGTTTACTGAGATGCTACGTAACCCCACTAATTAAAAAGAGATTTTCATACTTATAATTTCTGTTTTAAATACAGGTATTCAAAGATATGCAAACATTTTGGTAAATTAAAAAAAAAAATTTTTAACATAAACAATTTTACATGACATTATAAAGATGTCATTCTGCAGTTAAATATTTTTCTTACTATTCCATTTATATCGGTTAAATAGTTTTGGCTTTGGGTAAGTAGTGAAAATAGTCAAATCGCCACTTTGACGGCAGTTTGTACGAGAACTACGAAACCGAAAAATATTTAATTTCTGGGTATTCACTGTTGATGCAATGTGTAAGAGTTGTTACAGTGTTTGGTACAGTTATAAAATTACGAATTTTTCGGTGCAGAGCGCCCTACCGTAATAAAGAGGATATGGGACAAAAAAGTACGGACCATATGGATCCGGATATATTGTTTTAATGAGACACACTTTTTAAAATTCTTTATTTCTGTACATAACTAAAAAGTGGACGACATGACATGGTAGTACAAGGCCACGGTTAGAAGAGATATTCGAAGTAGTCTCCAAGGATCTCTAATCTTACTATACAACTTTCAGGTGCTCCCGTATCTGGTAGAGGTCCGGAGATCGGGCATGCCATGAACCTCGTCCAATCCATCGACCCGGGAAACACATGCGTTTACAGACTTGTGTTCATATGACATGTTTTGCTCGTTATACACAAAAACCACTTACTCGAAAATCACTTCCTCCAGTCTGTCCCCAATAACTCAAAAGTACTCTGTATGTGAAAATAATTACGTATCTAACCATTAATTTTTTATATAATTTATAAATAAACGAGATTGTTCTAAAAGAACGATGTTTGGTTACATATTACTAAATTACGGCTTGTAACACGGGACAAGATTAATTAACATGTTTTAAGGTTGCGTAATGAAATTAATCAGTACGGTAATCATAATTTTGAAGTATTTTACATTAAATTATCATATTTATTCCATGAGCTACAGTAATTTTTTTTAATTACCCCAAATTGTGAAGTTTCTGCAATAGTAAATTTCAAGTGAATTTAATTTTTTCAGTTTCATACACCAAGTTAACTAATATGCTGACACCGATGTTCACGTAATCGGAAAACATTATCACAACATATATTATTTTACATCAATGCATGTGTCAATACTGTGTATGTAAAAGCCATTTCAATTACACATACTTTAGTTTAGAATGAAAACCTTGTTACACGAACAACGGCACTGTGTAACCAACAAATTCAAAGTTTTATAGGTTTTACTGTAGAGGTAGTTTATTTTGAAAACGAATAGCGAAAACGTTCAGTAGTCATGCTTTCAAATATGTTCAGTACAAATGACACTAACACAGTACAGTATCATTACTAAAATACAGAATTTAAAAAAAATCTCAAAACTCTCAGTGAGCAATGCAAGCATTATTGTTGTCAAACAGAAACAATTAGTGAGAGTACAAAGCAGCAGCAACGGAACGTTAAGTCGTAGAAAAGTGTAGCACACTAAAAAAAACTGTCTACCAACAGCAAGGTCCGCCACATTTCCCACATTCGGAAATCGGAAGGGGGTGGAAGCGATCTCGCTGCGATTCGACTACTGACCACAGCGAATACTATGAAGTGCCAGAATTCTCTCGGATACATTTTTTTTATTTAAAAAAGAAATTACTATTTGATTCAAGCAGAAATGACAGGTCTACAACGCCGCGAACACTGACGTACCAGAATTTTTTTCCGGGTGCATTTTTGTGATTAAAACCAGCAATTAAATTTTTCATCAAGCAGAAACGATTACTTGAAAGAAATGTTGATGTATTTATAACCCGAGCTATGTTGATAAAATAATTATGTGTTTAAAAATATTTTTGGGTTATTTGTGAGTATATTTTATATCTAAAGTTATTTGTAAGCGCTTACTTTTGTTTTAAAAAATCTTCAGCGAAAGGGACAGATTTTTACACCATATGAATGCCCCAAACCAATGTTCTGTTTGTGTGTACTTTAATTTCATGTCACTTTCTTTATTATACGAAATGGAAACCTAATGGCTTCCTCTTACCTCCACCTTCATTCCCCAAAACACAAAATCCAAATTTGAGGATTTCAAGTTCAAGAAGTTTACCTTCGCATCACGGTAGCGACAAGCTCATAATAACAACCCGACAGTTTTAATCACACTTGCGATCTTCAAGCAAGAAAACCCTCTAACGTGTTCGAAGTCACACTAGGAGGAAATTCGTCAAGGATTAAACCACGAAATACAACACAAAAATTTTCACGTTAAACGCAATTATTTTAATCAACGTTAATAAACAGTAAGTAGTCTCTTTTCACGGGAATGTTGGCGAACTAGATTCGTTTACCGAAACTGTAAAACATCCACATTACCAAACAGTACAGGAATGAATTTTAATCAAAACCTCGTATTAGCCCTATATTTGCGTGTTTCAAAGTTTAATTTGAATTTTTTTTTAAGTATACTTAGATATAATATTTGGGGTGTTGCCTGCCTGAAGTGGAACAATGAAATTTAATAGGAAAAACGCAATAAAATTAATGAAATTGAAATTTGCAATGTTAAAGGTACGGACACACGCGGGAGAGCCTGTAGGGGAACCCCAAAAGGGAACGTCCCAAGGTGGCAGATATTGTGAACGCCCCCCATACAGAGTGTTATGAACTTACAAGTCAATATTTTGTGGCAACAATCGTTACAAGTAAAGAAACAAAGATACAAGAATGCATGTAAGAAAATGCAACGTTACTGTAATACATATTTCGTGACTAACAATGCATGGCGAGCAGGCAGGTCGTGTTAGTGGAACATAAGATCGGAAATGTTTACCGTCCAATTAAAAACGACTCCTGTGGTATGTAGTTGCCTATAAAAGCTAACGACTCCTGCTTTATGTAGTTACCAATAAAAGCTAACGACTCCTGCTGTATGTAGTTGCCAATAATAGCTAACTACGTCTGTGGTATGCAGTTGCCAATAATAGCTAACGACTTCCGTGGTATGTAGTTGGCAATGATAGCTAACGACTGCTGTGGTATGTAGTTGCCAATAATAGCAAACAAACTACTACTGGGGTATGTAGTTGCCAATGAAAGCTAACGACTCCTGTGGTATGTAGTCACCAGTAATAGCTAACGACTCCTGTGGTATGTAGTTGCCAATAATAGCTAACGACTCCTGTGGTATGTAGTTGCCAATAATAGCTAACGACTCCTGTGGTATGTAGTCGCCAGTAATAGCTAACGACTCCTGTGGCATGTAGTCGCCAATGATAGCTAACGACTCCTGTGGCATGTAGTTGCCAATAATAGCTAACGACTCCTGTGGCATGTAGTTGCCAATAATAGCTAACGACTCCTGTGGAATGTACTTGCCAATAATGGCTAACTATTTCTGTGGTAAATAGTTGCCAATAATAGCTAACGACTCCTGTGGTTGGTGGTTGCCAATGATAGCTAACGTCTCCTGTGGTATGTAGTTGCCAATAATAGCTAACGACTCCTGTGGTTGGTGGTTGCCAATGATAGCTAACGTCTCCTGTGGTATGTAGTTGCCAATTATAGCTAACGACTCCTGTGGTATGCAGTTGCCAATAATAGCTAACGAATACTGTGGTATGTAATTGCCCATAATCGCTAACGACTCGTGTGGTATGTAGTCACCAATGGTAGCTAACGAATCCTTTGGTATGTAGTTGCCAATAACAGTTAACGTTTCCTGTGGTATAAAGTTGCCAATCACAGCTAACGAATCATGTGGTATGTAGTTGCCAATAAAAGCTAACGGCTCCAGTGGTATGTAGTTGCTAATAACAGCTAACGAATCTTGTGGTATGTAGTTGCCAATAACAGCTAACGATTCCTGTGGTATGTAGTTGCCTATAACAGCTAACAACTCCTGTGGTATGTAGTTGCCAATAATAGCTCATGAATACTGTGGTATGTAGTTTCTAATAACAGCTAACGATTCCTGTGGTATGTAGTTGTCAATAACAACTAATGATTCACGTAGTATGTCGTTGCCAATAATAGCTAACGACTCCTGTGGTACGTAGTCGCCAATGATAGCTACCTACTACTGAGGTATGTAGTTTCCAATAATAGCTAACGAATACCGTGGTTTGTAGTTGCCAATAATCGCTAACGACTCGTGTGGTATGTAGTCGCCAATGATAGCTAACGACTCCTGTGGTATGTAGTTGCCAGTAACAGCTAACGATTCATGTGGTACTTAGTTGCCGATAATAGCTACAATTATAAACAGAGCAGGTTTTTTTGGACATATGCCATTGCGGTCGAATGTTGCCGTATCGCAGAAAAACCCTCATTAAAACAAAAATAAAGGAAGAACAGCCAGTAAGCTGTAGTCAACAGACATAAAACTTACAGATAATTCCTTAAACGTAGCATCTGTTGTCTTGAGGAGCCTTCTATTTTCCCGCATTTATTTTGTCTGTGTTGCGTCTTGCCAGTGTTCACATCCACTCGTCTCTCTTGTTGTGTGTGTTGTCGTCGTTCACCCGTCTGGTGCCTTTTTCACACCTCCATTTTTTCGTTAAATTATTTTTTCGTGTGTGCTTTTTTTTTTTTTTTTTTTTTTTTTTTTTTTTTTTTTTTTTTTTTTTTTTTTTTTTTTTTTTTTTTTTTTTTTTTTTTTTTTTTTTTTTTTTTTTTTTTTTTTCGTCTTTCTCCAGTTGACTATATTCTACTTGGGAATTAATTTTCTGTTGTTTTGAATCTGTTTCTGTCATTGTGTTGTCTTCTGGGATATGACTACATTCCTTTCAGGACTTATCTGTATGTTTTATGACTGTTGACTACAGCTTGCTGGCTTTTCTTCCTTTGTTTTTCTTTTAATGTGTTTTTTTTTGTAATATTGCCCGCAATGGCGTATGGCCAGAAAAACGGTTGTATTTATGATACGAACCCATTACAGGAATCTTTTACAAATCACATTAGCTACAACGTCACACCACAGTACCATCATCCAGTCCACACGTCATGCAATATAACATCACGTACTGCGGACTGCAGTGTAGAAATACTGCATTTCTGTCTCCATGTTCAAATTAATATTTTCTGTTCCTCTATGTGAAGATTTTCCCTTGAAAATTTAGACACGCAAGTCTTCAACACCTGTAGCCCATATGAGTGGTAGGAGGTTAACCAAATACCGCCTGTGGATCAACAGGCACCTCTAACTTGCAGTACCACGATTACTCGTTAAAGGTCAAGGGAAGACAACCACGAAAATAAATTACCTAATTCTCCAGGTAGGGGTTGATACGGTGGGCCAGCAACTCACCTATCATAAAACCGTACAATGCAAAAAACTGAATTGTTTATTTTGAGAGAAACTTCAACATTTATGTTAAAAATCGTCTGCACAGAAAATTTAAATAATTAAATTCGAATTCGCGTAACAAGCCGGAGGTGTGTGTGTGTGTGTGTGTGTGTGTGTGTGTATATATATATATATATATATATATATATATATATATATATATATATATATATATATATATATATATATATATATATATATATATATAATTATTATTATCAAAAGAATATGCTATTAAAGGTCACGTTTAAATTTCCAGGGGTTTTCTGGTTTTCATTTAACTACAAATAATACAAATAAAAATAAACCTGCTCGAAGCAACAAGATTTCCAGTGTTAACTGGTTTGTGGATATGTTGAATTTACATGTGGCATTTGATATTTTTATTTCAATAACTGCCAATGAAACAGCTTCAGGGCATGTAAGTACAGAAGTTTTAAATTCGGCCTTTCGTAAATGTCAACATTGTTTACGGTATCAATGTTTGTCGCGCAACAAATGTTCCGAAGTGTCATCGCAATTAAAGTTTTTTTACGGGTGCTTACGTAACAGGCGCGACATTCACAATACGTAATTGCCAAGTGAGTGACATTCCCGCGTTTGATATTTCGTATTAAATGTTTTTCTTGCGGCTGAGAACCATATAATTGACATAAAATTGGTCAATTCAGCAGGATTTCTACCAGAAGCTATTGTGTATATTTTTACATTTTTAAATTATCGGAGCGAGTGAGAGCCGAGAGGGCAAAACGTGTCTCGATTCAAGTCACGACCTTTACGCGTGATGTTCTGGTCGTTGGACGTGTATCATATTAGCAGCTACAGATTCATAATATGATTAAAATACATGTGCACGCGCATCTTAATATTTTTTTCCCACCGAACATTAAGTTGTATGTTACCGTCTCTAATGACCTCGCTGTCACAGTTTTCTGCAAAATAAGTGTGTATGCGTAAACTCATTATTCACAGACGCCACGTTTTACTTTAGTCCTATCGTATCTGTATGTCATGGAAGAGTTAAAAGATAGTGAATAGCTAAAATTAATATATTTATGTCTTCAGCATTCAGGAGGTGAATGAGGAAAGTACATAGTGACAAGCTCCTTAACAGTTTTCAAAAAATATATATATAGACATATATTGTCGATAGGCCAAAATCTTCCAAACTGAAGGTTGTTGGACAGACAACGTATACAACTTACATAATGGTGTAACCAAGAAAATAACTATTACAGTGGCTGAAAGTAATTATATGTGATCGCAAGTAATTTTTTTCTCTGTGCATTTATCATCTAGTGTTTTAATGTTAAATCTGTTATGTATGTAAACAAATATTTAAGTTAAGTCCTAATAATTTTATTACTATTTTTTAATGTTTTTTCCCTCTGTAAGTGTGTATTTCGTTAGTGATTCTGTTTGCAGACGACAAATTATAAACCGGCTGTTGTGCCAAATTTTGATCCTTTATAAATAAATAAATATGTAGTTCAATTCTTTGACTTTCGATACATGCAATAACATAATGTAGCTGCGAATATATTGTCTTGCTATAGGACTACAAAGGGTCTGGAATTGGCGTTCTCCAAGGACGACTCTTGATTACTCACTACGCGCATCATAGCCTCTAAGAGCGAAGCGCTCGACTGACGTCTCTGTTTCTCTTGAATAACGAAGTTTTGGGCTGCGAGGTTTCCTTAAATTCATAAAACAGTTTTATGAAAAATTTTACTATGGCATGGCGTTGTAAAAAATTACAACTAAAAAATCCCATTGCAGTAAAAAGTAGTCTCAATGTATGTCTACAAAACATACCACATCTTGTACAAATATAAATTTTTTTTAAACAATAAAAATTTCCCGACATGCGGACCCTTAAGGGTTAATTTCTTAGTGGTAAAAATGGCGAAAATGGCGAAAATATGTGATTTTGCTGTCAATTTTTAGGCACGAACATATTTTTGCAGCATCTGAAAAAACTGTATAAAGGTCTGTACAGCATATATTTATATTCATTAATACAACATAAAACGATAATCTAACCACTAAATGATTCATAGAGGTGAAAATTGTGTAGACTGTAGGCGAGACGCAGTCCAGTGGCCATTCCCCCCAAGGTGCATATTTTCACACGTGGAGTGCAAACACCTCGAGTGCAACGACTTCTAGAGCACCATCACCTGCACCTGACGTGACGACGACTCACGACGCTCAAGTTCACCCACACTTCACACCCCACACAGAACACCCACAGCCACGAGGGGCTATTTCTGAAAACATTAAAAAGGGGGAGGGGGTAAACAATAATTTTTTTATCAACGTCTGACGACAGAGCGATCATCCTTACAGATATAGATTGCGAATCAATATAAAACAAATCTTCAGTGGCAATGCACATTTGATACAGAACGTTCAGCACTTGTAAAAATACTTCCTAAATTTCAAGCATTTTGTAATTCGACAGCTGGAAATTAGGTCAAAATGGAAAAGGCACCTGCCGCCTTATCCCCCCCCCTCTCCTGGGTCATTTAAATACTAATACGCCTCTGTAACTCTCCCCTCGCCAACCCCGGACTCACACCAACGAATCTCCATCACACTAGAATCACATCATAACGATACTCCTTTGTTTTTAATATAAATTTAAATTCTTCTGCGCACGACAATGTTGACAGGTTTCTTTATTTCAGCTTCTCCAGGAAGATATTTAAAGTTTTTTTCCCCGACTAAACCATTGTGACTAAATCAGTCAATGATACTACACTACACGTCATAAAATTTTAAATATGTTATGTGCTTCTGTAATTACATTTTAAAGCAATCTTAGTGATATACATCCCTACTACTCTCAATTACACAAACGCTTATAACAAATCTATTAGATACCCGAGAGAAGTCAATATCTTTCTGAGTGTGGGAAGTATGTCCCTACCGCAGAATTAAAGAAGAAACAACCACAAATTCTGGTTGGGAAACCAGAGACTTGGCAACACTGCAGCTGGCACCCAGGTCCCGGACACGCGGCGCAAACGCAGACTTGCGCCTGGAAAGTTGCGTCGTAACGACGCGTCCCGGAACCCGGGGATTCAATTAGTGTCGGGATGTTCGCGCGATGTAATGACGAGCTTCGGCGTGTAAGAACACAAGATGCCCGCGAATATGTTTGTTCAGCCTACCGCGATAATCTACCACTGTCTTGGCGCGATGAGTAGATTGCTTAGGATAACTATCTGAGGCAGTTATATTAAGGGCCTCGCCTACCATGCGCTTAAAATGCGTTGCAGCGTGTTCATAAATATGTTCTTTACGAAACTACTTCACGTCTGCCCATCGTGTCAATGTACGAAATGAAAATACACTTCAAATGATGACTGAAGGGTCGTTTCAAAGCATCACGCCCATTATAAATATAATTTCAGAGTCCTTCAAAACGGTAAAAAACAGATTTTGCGACATGTTATATCTGAAAAACTTCTCAGAGGATTCGTGTGGACTTACCTTACAACTTTCCACCAATTAAAATATGGGGTCACAACTGAAAGTGTCAGTCAGGCGAGTGATCTACGATACCACTGCACGCCGTTTCAATGTCTTGCAGTAGAGGTGATACCTCACCAGATGAGCCGGTCAACATCGCCCATGGCACCGTGCCTCACTCACACAAACACGCGGCGTACAAATTGAGTGTGTTGTAACGTGCCGCTTTTATTTTCTACGGGAAACTGCTGAATTATTTCACAAAAAATGTATCGAAGAAAATAACGTACACTTCAAACTATGTTTCTATCATTTTAAAAATACCGAAACATGATTTTCAGGCCCTTCAAGATGGCTAAAAACGGCGTTTTTTTAGACTACTGTTACGTACAAACATGCGTTGGGTATTATTTCAAACATTTTGCAATAAAATTGTAGGGTCATCGCTTGAAGTCCCATAGAAAAAAACCCGTAAAAGAAAAGTGCTACACGCAAGTTTGGGGCGCCGCGAATAGAAGCGAAGCTGCTATTGTCGAGTGTGGCAAGCTGAACCTTATTGTTCGCCTGTTTCAGCACATCAAACGCGGAGAATTACAGTCCGTGCATAAGCCTCTTAAGGTAGCAGAAATGAACAATGTAATATTAGCACGACACATTGTTAGTTTCATAGGCGTTTCTTGTGACTATATTTTCCAGTTGTGAAACTTTTTTTTAGCTCTCATAGTCTTCCCACAGCGGCATGTCAAAGTCAAAATTTGAAAGTTACTGGATCTTGCTAATAACAAAAACTAAATGACTTACGCGAATGAAATAATTTGAACTGAAATAAGATAGTGGGGGTCATGTGCTAAAATGTTTAAAATCACACATTACAATTATTTTGTAATTTTTAAAAAATTCTGAAAATAACGATAATTTCCTTTATTTACGACAATTTATAAAAAATACAAAGGGACTTGGTTGTATATTTTTTTAATGTTTTAGCATATGGTCCTGTCTAATTTTAGTGTAAATTACATAATTCCAGTAAGTCAGTTGTTTCTTGTTATTTGTATGTTCCCGTAACTTGAAAATCTTGACTGACATGCCACTATGGAAGAAGTGTGAGAGCTTAACAATTTTCACTAGTGTTAAAAGTAGTCACAAGTTACAACAAATACTATATTGTGCAAATATAAAATCATACGGTTCTGCCACGTGAACACCCTTAAGGGCGCCGCCTGATTAGTATGTTTGTGTGTGTGAGACGAAAACCGACGAAGCGCTACGAGTGACGCCGGCCGGCACATGTATAGTGATATTGCTTTCATGACCAAAGTCGTACACGCGCAAGCTGTGTTCCTGCCGTAGCGGTTTTTTACTGTGGGACTTCAGGCAGTGATCCTACCATTTTACTGAACCCGTCACTGTACCTAAGTCCAGCGTAAGCGTAGATCATAATTTCGAACGAATCTGGTACATATATCTCAATGCTTACTAAGTGTGCGGTGTATTAAATCAATTTTACAAGTGTAGTCTGAAGTGTGTGTTGTGGACACACGTTCAATGTTTTCTGGAAAAACAAAACGGTTACTCCGAACACGACGAATGCAGTTCGAGTATCAGCCAAGCGGCCTCCTACCACGAGCTTCAAAAGCGTTTCAGTATGTTCGTAAATACGTTTTTTACGGAACTATTCCACATATGCATATTGTTCCAATGAACGAAAAGAAAAAATGACTTCGACAAGAACGGAACGTCATTTTTAAGACACCAGACTCGTTAAAAACACTATTTCGAAGCCCTCCAGCATAGTTGACAACGGCTTTTTCAGGCTGCTGTACTTAAAAATGTACTAACGAAATGTTCGTGGAAAAGAGTTGGAAATGTGCACCGAACATTGCTACAGACTTTCCACTAATGAAAGTATTTTGTCACCGCTTAAGAGGCCGCGTCACTTCTTTTCCTAAAATTATTTATTTTAGTTTAATAAAGTAAGGATATGATGAATTACTGCCAATTAATTTTAATAGAAGCATTCAGTTCAACAATTAAATGCGTATTATTGGACTAAATTTGAACTAGGAGTTATTTTGTCTATATTACACGGCGAGAGACAATTATTGTCTGATATTTTCAATTAGCTTAATTACTTCAAAGTTAAGCTTTACAATTTCGAATGCAAGGTGTAATGAAAAGTAATGTCATTAGCTATGTCCTTATTGAAATATTTTCAAATAAATATTCTCCAGTTTTGAATCAGGGAGAAAAAAAATCACAATTCAGCAAGATTGGTGACACGGGCTCTTAAAGTCTCATAGAAATAATGACTTGGCGGGAATCTTACACACCACTTCAGCGCTTGGCTCGTTGTGGCGAAGCGGCAGTTCATGAGCGCTTCGAGGTTGTCCTTATAGCTCCAGCACTTCTGAGCCTCTAACGGACAGGCAGACGGAGCCCTGACGTTAGCAGGGAAATTTTTGAACCGTTTACAAGAGTAATCCGAGTAGAGTTTTCAAGCGTCCATTAATTCCCTTCATTTATTGCAGACTTCTAGACCTTTACCTGGTGATCGAGTAAGACTGGTCACGCGACTGAGCAATACTACCTGGCCTCACGAGGTTACTTAATACAACCACGCCTGGAGAACTGGTCATACACAATTCTTGATCGGTCACGACCGACCACGCTGTAGCTATTAGAATGTAAACTCACCCCCGTTTACTACTCAACTGGTGATAAGTGCTTACTATATTATTTTTTGTGGTGCTTTTCAAGCAGAAACTAAAATTATTTGCGACAAGTATGGTTTTAAGTCAACCCCGTATTTCTATCTCTGTGTCTTTTGTTGCCGGTTGATGTTTTCCCACACTCGGCAGTCCGAAGTTAACAGTTTATAACGATTTTCAAGTGTTCCAAAAGCCTGTTTCTAAAAAGCATGATATTTATTTTTAAATTACATTGAAGATGCATAGCTTTGAAGGGCGTATGTATAATTTTCGTGGATTTTAAAATACAAATGCACGATAATTAGTTTAGTCGGAAAAGAAATAATCTCAAATGGCTGCAACATATTTCAAGCGGAGGTAAAGAGACTACATAACAGCAAGAAGTTAAACGCTGATGAGAACTGTATGAAGGCAGCATGGAGCGACGACGGAATGCAAAACAGAGGTAAACGCAGCAGTGCCACTAGAAAACCTACCGGCCTGCGGTACACTCCATTTCGTAATTTCATTTAACTTTGGTAAGGTTAATTCTACTACAGGTTAGAAAGAAAATACCATTTCTTATGGGAGAGCTTGGCACAGGAAAAATTTCTGCCACTAGTTTCGCTTCAGTCGCTAAGTGACCAGAAAAATACGAAACCATAGTAAAATTAAATATTAATAAACGTTAAAATTATATTAGTCATTTAATTTAATTTCAAAGTGAAAATAAACCGACTTAGCGTTTTAAATTATCAACTTAATGTAACTTAAATTCAGAAAAGCTCTGTGATTGGTCAGTTTGGTGCACTAGCGATACCAGCGCTCAAGTGGCAGAAATTTTCCCTGTGCCAAACTTATAGCATTGATCTTTCTAACCTGTAGTAGAATTAACCTTAACTTTGTCAGCCCTTTATGGCCAATAACATTTTGTAATGTATTTCACGACGTAAGACAAAATGTACATTATAAATGCTGAATTAGACATTTCAGGTTCATTTTAGAACTTAGAATGTTGGCTAACATAGCATAAAATATCTACAACACTTGAAATAAAGTTGTTACCACAAAACTATCTAACTATACTGAAATTATGCGAAGCAGAATATACATGGTTCCTCTCCAGAATCCCAATCGCATTCCTAAAGACAGACGTAAACAATGAAAGATTTGCATAAACTCAACTTCAGCAGCTGCCGCGCCCACGTGCCGTTTGTACACGTAGTAAACTAGACGCGTGTCGGTGTTAAGTGTGCGTAGGCGAACTCTTGCTGTGCGGTTAAGAACCGTTATCTTCCGAAGAGAGTACCTATATAGTATTCCACGTTACATCATGGCAGAAAGTATGTATGATGACCTCTTCTTGCATATGCACCAATGAAGGTCAAGTATAAGCTACAAGAGGTCACGTATTATGTTTGCAGTGCAGCACGACACGACGTATTTTCTGATCTAAATTGAAATATTATTTATTCCAAAAAAACCGCTGATTGTTTCATAGTTTCCGTCGAAGTTTCTTTTATTAAATAAAAAATAGAACAACGCTTGAGAGAGCATTCTCAAACTTAAGAATGACCAACGGCCAGCGCAATGTTACCAAAGTCAATTGTCACCTAATAACAGTTTCACGTTGCCGTATACTCATTTGGTAATCTGAGCACAATGCAGCAGAAATCCATTGTGGAATGAGCATTGTGTGTGGTTGAAAAGTTTATGAATTATGACATGTTGCGAGAGTGGTAACAAAAAACCAAGGTCATATTGACGTTCATAGCGAAGATGGCCAGGGAAGAAAGTAACCAGCGACAGATGAACTGGTGCAGCGTTTGGAAAATGAAAACCGTCTATTTACAATTACAGAGTTATCCGAAGAATTTTCGCACATTTCGCGGTCAGCCCTGTACACCATTGTTACAGATACGCAAAGATACAATAAGATTTTGCGCACGATGGGTAGCTATGATGTTACCGATCTCAACAAGGATCGGCGAACGGCACCGGTCTAAGTAATTTTTGCTGCGGTACGCAGACAACGGAGAGCAGTTCTTGTGTCAAACTGTGCCAGGAGATGAAACATGGATTCATTTCTACAATGAAGAAACGAAACTATGGATGCACACCCATTCTCCAAACAAGCCGAAAAAAGTTTAAACGAACATTCGGTACCAGACAACTGACGACTATACAATGATCTGGGATCACCAAGGTGTGATAATGATTTATTTCATCGAGCCAGAGACAACCATCAAAGATGCTGTACACTGCGCGACAATACGAAGGCAACGGCAATCGATCCTCAACAAACGAAAAGGAATTCTGGCACTGAATGTCGTCTTGCGTCATGGCATTGCCCGATTTCATAGTGCCACCGTAACCCAAAAACTACTTGCAAGTTTACGATAAGGGATTAATCACCCTCCTTACAGCCCAGATTTTGCACAGTATGACTTCTACATTTTCCTGACATTAAAAAAAGTATCTGGAAGGGCGACACTTCAACAGCGAACAGTGGAACACAGTGACAATGTGGTCCAACAGGCAGGCGGCAACTATCTTAGTAGAGGATATTGGATAGACGATGCTCCGGTACGACAGTGTCTCAATCTGCGTGCTCACTATGTTAAAAAGTAGCTTAATGATGCACGTAATTTTTTGTCAGTAGAAGCAGTTTACAATTAATTGTCGTTTTTTACAGTCAATCGGTGTTGAAAAAAAATAACTGTCATATTTAAATAGCAACACAATATTTGGGTGCTATTACTATGAACTTTGTAGTGCTTCATAACTCCTACAAAATGTTAAATTCTTACCCACTACAAAATTAAAATTTTGAGTTGTAACAAAAAAAAACTTATCAAAGTGTATTCTTCACCTCCAGTAAACTTCGGAAATCCTGACTTTCTTAGTTTATTAGTATTTGAGTTGTAACAAAAAAATTTATTAAAGTGTATTCTTCACCTCCAATAAACTTCGGAAATCCTGATTTTCTTAGTTTATTAGTATTTCAGTTGTGACAAACAAATTTACTGAAGTGTATTCTTCACCTCCAACAAACTTCGGAAATCCTGATTTTCTTAGTTTATTAGTATTAATCTACGGCCGAATTCCATCCTTCGCTGTTTAAATTCTGAACTGATGCTTTCAGTGATGAATTATATTCCATGCAGTCTTAATGCAACAGCCTGAAGTATTTACGAAACACCTGGGTAAAATTACGACAAGAAGTTTACCTTATGAATTATTAAACTAGTGATCGCGTCAGGCTACCAGGTGCAAAGCACACGGTACAAATTTTAACGAGCGCTCATCACGGCCACCCGACACTAGGTCACGGAATAAATTACCACGGACAGGCGTGCATGCATATTTACATACCGCTCCGACGTCCATGTGCACCGCATGCTGCCCGCGTCGCGACTCCCTGCGTCCCCAGCACGTTCACGACCAACCACATTAAGGGTATTCAAGTGCGATAAATTCGTAAGTTTATATTTGTATGAAATCATGTTATTTTTGTAGACGATGGTCGTGCTCATATTTTACTCTTACGATACAATTTTAGCTCTCATAGTTTTCTCATAACGGTGCATTAAAGTCAAAATCACTTTTTACACTGCCATGCAAATAGTAAAAACCACTTCACTTACTAAAACGAAATAATTCACAGCGAAATAACTCGTCCTGGTCTATGTAACAAAGTATTTAAAAAACTTAGTTAACTATTTTTGTATTTTAAAAAATTGCTGAATTTTCTACTTTTTTCTTGTAATTTTGAGGTTTTTTAAAAAAATTCATAATATTACATGTGCGCTTCTAAATCCTTTGTTGCGTAGCTTAAGGAATGTTAATTAACGGTGAATTATAATTATTTCATTTAAGTGAGTCAATTGGTTTTTACTATTTGCCTGGCAGCGTAACATGCAAATTTTGTCTTTGACGCACCGTTATGTGAAAGCTATGCGAACTAAAATTGTTTTGTAAGAGGAAACTACGCTCATAAGTATCGTCTACAAAACTAGCACTATGTCATAAAATATGATGTTATCGCACTTGAACAGCCTTAAAGGCGCGTTAAAGTGGCAAGCATTCATAATTGTATATTTGTATGACCTAGTGTAAGTTTTGAAGACATTACTTGTGACTACATTTTACACTACTTGTGGAAATTGTCTAGCTCTAATGTCTTCCCACAGCGGCATGTCCAAGACACTTAAGTTATAGGAACAAACAAACAAGAGAGATTTTGGTCAGAGCTTAACATTGAGGTCTTCAGCGCTGGTGAGGGGTGACATGAGGAGAGTATGGAGCTCCGCCCTAAATACATGGGCGGGGGAAACGGGAGATCCCCGAGAAAATACACCGACCAACGGCATCGTCCAGCACGACTCCCTCAAAATGGCTAAAAAAACATTTATTTTAAATCTATTACTAAAAAAATCTCTCGTGTGAAACTAGAAAAGTGTATTGGACTTAGGTTAAAACTTTCCTCCTATAAAAAGAAGGGGTTACCACTGAAAGTGTCGGTTAGCCGCGTGGTCTACGATACCGCTGCACGCCGTTGCAGTGTCTTGCAGTAGAGGCGATACCGCAGCAGATGAGCCTCTCAACGTCACCCTTGTTGGCGCCATGCCTCACTCTCACTAACACACGGCCAACTGGCGGGCGCCCTTGAGATGCCGGCCTGGGTAGACAAGTATTGTGTAATGTAGACGTCTATTAAAGGGGGTGTCCAAATATTTCTGCGTCAAGATTTTCATACTTTAAAATAACCGCAAAACACCAATTTTCCCACTTTCTACAGCGAGAATATATGCTTTAAAGACTTATCTTAAGAGTGTGAAGTAGATACATAAACGCTGAAAACATCAGTTGACATATACACGTTTCAGAAAGTCGGCATGGGAAAAACTACGAAACAACAATCCTACATAATGATTTGCCAACTTTATAAGCAACATTTGCCCAGAATGACTCATTTGTTTAGCATGTTCTCATGCGCAGCAATTATAAGAACGAGATTTCAGCGTTAGAGATTGTTCTTCAGAAGTACGTCACTTGATAAAAAGGTTAGCTCAGAAAGTTGGTTGCAGTTATTTGATTTTAGCAAACCGGCTTCGAGAATTCTTTTAAAATGTTTTTTTAACGGTTTGATTATGTACAGTGCCCTCTTTAAGGTCCTACAAAATACGGAAATTGCAATAATCCACGACGCGCCCTAAGTTATGGGTACAGATGATTGTATATCGCGAAAATGTATTGTGCCAACATACCCTTGAAAACATTGTAGTAAATTGCAAAACATATGACTGGGTGATGTGCGTCTGACACACCTTAGCTGTCTGCAGACCAATAACATGCATCAAGTAATACATACAGCAACAGGATTCTTATTGACTCAGTCAAATATGGTAACAGTTCCATGTACAAGAGAACGCCAGTAATAATCCAATAAGTGAACGTGTGTTGAAACCCATCAAACAGTCAAGTTTACCCACGATAAACCATCATCTATAAACATCATCCTTTATCACCCCTAGCCACCGTCCCTAGCCACCGTCCCTAGTCACCATCCCTAGTCGTCATCCCTAGTCGTCATCCCTAGTCATCATCCCTAGTCATCATCTCTAGTCATCATCTCTAGTCATCATCTCTAGTCATCATCTCTAGTCATCATCTCTAGTCATCATCTCTAGTCATCATCTCTAGTCATGGGACATGCTGTATAGCCTTCCTGCTTGCTGCGCACCTGTGCACGTGTCCACCTTGAGGGATAGCGCACCACGTGTCCTACTTGAGGCGGTTTGAACAACTTCCTCCCTCCTTCCCCTCCTCTCGTCCTGTCGTCCTCGTTTAGCTCGGTCGCCGTACGTAAATGCTGTTTGCACACACGCTCGCCGTATCAAAACATTCCCGTGTTTGCTGGGGTCTCACCGACCATTGCGGCATCTCTCCATCACTACTTCTGTCCACGACAAGTGACTTCCTTGCCCGCAGTCGCGTATCCAGACATATTTATGTACTTTAAGGTCATGCTCTTTAGTTTCTACTGATTTTGCGATTTTGTAAGTCTTAAACGAGAGCAGATATCAAAAATCTGCCTGGCTGTTTTGTTTAAAATGGTTTTTGCCGTGATAGCTAATTTTTCCGACTATAAATGCAATTAACCAGAAATGCGTCTATTAAGTAATTAGCTTAAACCATCTTACTGCCTTAAAAAAATAAGCCAACATGCAAAAGACGATTTTAAACAAAACTGCAGCACAGATTTTTATATATGTCCTCGTTTAGATGTAAAATTTAATATGGCTAAAAAGTTGACCCTAGAGAGCATCGCCATAAGCGGGCTCAGCACCTGCATCTTAGGATTCTTTCATTTGCGCTGTAAGTTCCATGCAATAAGATTTATTAAAAATTTCTTATCTGACATGGTACAGATATTACCTTCTTAAGCGTTATCAAATTGCAACACCTTCACTATCTATCTTAGTTTTTTACTATTAACCTTCCGGAGGAAGAAAGTCATTTATTTTTCTATGGATGGTCACAAGTACAGTATAAGCAATAGCAGTCGAATAATGCCAACTGTATACAATGTAAAAATATTCCCTCTGTCTTGTCGAAACATTAAACACGATGAAAATTTTCTAGGCCAAATTGAAAGCAGGATTTCCGTTATTTCAAAATGGCGGCAAGTGATCCCCGACCACCGAGCAGTGTGCAGTGCTTCGGCCAATACACGATTGTTCTAAAACTACTCAGCGCGCATGAGTGAAGTCAGCTAAGGAACACCATTCCAAGACCCTTACACGTGTGCATACCTATTTCGTGTTCTCCACGTAGGTGTATATAACGTTTATTTGTACAATGTTAAAAATGGCAAACGTGTGTGTTTTTGTGATCTTGTTAAGGTATGGCAATCTTGACGCAGAATCATTTAAAGGGCAAAGGCGTGAACAATCCACCTTTACCTTTAACGTTACGTCATAAAATGATAGGGCAAAAACTTTAGGTCACGGGTCCCTATTAATGTTATTTTAGTAAGGTTAATTTTTCTTAATCCTAAAATGGAGCAGATATAGCAAAACCATATAAATTTTGTAAATTATTTGTACAATGTAACCTAATTTTTTAAAACGTGAGTTTTATAATTTTGCTTAGTTATTGAATTTAATAAAATGTAATTCAGTCGATAATTAACGAAAATTATATGAACATATGTTTTGCAAAAATTAGGCTACATGTTACAAATAATTTCCAATATTTGTATGCAATGGTTTTGCAATATCTGCTCCCTTTCATGATTTAAAAAATTAAACTCGCAAAACCAGCCTAATTAGGAACGCGTAGCCTACATGTCTCATAGAGCGAACTGTTGACGAAAAGATTGCACAGTAGTCCAGATATTTGCACGTAAAGGGAAGAATTGAGGTGCGATGTGCGTACTGTGTGGTATTTCCTCTTCCGTACTCTAGGCCTCGAACGAACAAAATATATCGATCCAGGCGGCCACCTTAAGGCGACGGTATATTGAAAATTTTAATTGTTTCAACAATTTTTATTTGTACTAGATATGGTTTGTTATGTACACATATATTGTGACTATTTGTCATTGTAATGAAAATTGTTCATCTTTCATAGCTTTTGTATTATACCATACTAAAGTCAAAAGTTGTATAAAACTGTTGTATGCAGTAAAGTAAAACCAACATACTTACCGAAGTGAAAAATTTCCACTGAAGAACAGTGCCAGGGACTAGGCCTATAATATGACATGTACAAATACCACATTACTTCGATTTTTGTATTTTTAAAATATTGTTATAAAGTAGCATATATTTATTTCAAATTCGTTTTTATACAAAAAAAAGTCAATACTGTTGTTAATTCAGTGTGAATTTTTTCATTTCGGTAAGTATGTTGGTTTTGCTTTACAGTATAAAACCGTTTTAAGCAAATTTTGACTTTAATATGCTATAATACAAAACTATGAACGCTAAAAAACTTTCCTTGCCGTAGAAAATACTCACAGTATATTCCTACAAAACAAATAATGTCTCATGTTGTATAAAAAATATTCAAAACAATTACAATTTTTAGCGAACCGCCCCCTTAAGGCTGGGCTCCAGTCGCCACACTGAATTATTTAATTTTCCGCTTTTATGAAACTTTGAGAAGAAATTTGTGAAATTTGCTATTATATCAAGAATTCTTATTACCTTGCTCTGCAGTATAAGCATCGCAGTTGAACTATTAACATATATTTAGATCGCAATCAGTCCAGCAAATCAAGAACATAAAAATTGCTGCACTGATTGTGGCCAGAATATAAATTAAAAGCTCATTTGCTATGCTTGTACTGTAATGCAATGCAGATAGAATTCACGCTATAATAGAAAATTCCACATTTTTCTTCTCAGAATTTTAAATAAATCTATAGGGGAAAAATCCAACAAAGTGACCGATGCGGGGAGCCTTAAGAATGTTTGTGTACTTCAGTTTTTAATTTTTTTTATCCGCTATAAGCATTCCTGAAGGCATATAAACATTTTTGTTATTTCATGCTCCAAACGTTAGTCTACTACACATTTACACATTGTTAGGTAATATGGAAGTAATTTATTATCTAACAATGTAATAAGGAGTAGTAGACTAGCATTCAAATAATGCAAATTCAAAAATGTTGACAAGCCTTCAGGAATACTCGTAGCAGAGAAAGTACTATACATTAAAGACGGCCGCGCACCATCCCCCTTACATGTATTTCTAGAAAGGCATAAAAACAGCACGACAAAGGAGCACGAGAGATGCCAGTTTATTTGTTCGCGTAGTGTACGACGCACATAGAAACGCAGTTTACTCGAGCGCGGAGCATACGTCCTACGTATAGGCCCAGTTCTTTCGAGTACAGAGTGTACGGCGCACATAGAGGCGCTAGTTTATTAGAGTGCGCGGTGTACGGCGCACATACATGCCAAGTTCATTCGAGCGCGCAGTGTATGACGCACATAGAAACCAACTTTATTCGAGAGCGAAGCTCATGTCGCAGTTACAGGCCCAGTTTATTCGAGTGCGGAGTGTACAGCGTACGTAGAGATGCCACTTTATTCGAGCGCGGAGAGTACGGAGCACTTAGAGGTGCCAGTTTATTCGAGTGCGGAGAGTACGGAGCACTTAGAGGTGCCAGTTTATTCGAGTGCGGAGTGTACAGCGTACGTAGAGATGCCACTTTATTCGAGCGCGGAGAGTACGGAGAACTTAGAGGTGCCAGTTTATTCGAGTGCGGAGTGTACAGTGTACGTAGAGATGCCACTTCATTCGAGCGCGGAGAGTACGGAGCACTTAGAGGTGCCAGTTTATTCGAGTGCGGAGTGTACAGCGTACGTAGAG
>PNEQ01043208.1:0-32084 GCA_003012365.1 Medauroidea extradentata | reverse complement strand
TCCAGATAGACCATCGTACTACTTCGCAAGTGTCTTCTAGGCCGCCACAGTCGTAAGTATCGCCTCCTGGTAGTCCATCGTACTACTTCGCAAGTGTCTTCTAGGCCGCCACAGTCGTAAGTATCGCCTCCAGACAGACCATCGTACTACTTCGGCAGTGTTTTCTACGCCGCTTCATGCGGAAGTATCGCCTCCTGCTGCTTCGATATGTACCTATTCTCTGTACAAAGTTTTGTTCTTAATTGAATAAATAAGCTGCACATATCAAATAATATAGATTTTTAAGAATATTGTTTTATTACAACATAAACTTACCCTCTACATATGTGTTAGACTGCGCATATCTCATTCAGTCATTATATCGTTGTTCTAACGTAATGTCTTCCGGGCACTCTACTCGGACAAAGGAAAATCTGTCAATATGGGTACTTGGTGACTAATTCCATTGCCTATAATTTTGTACCCTCAGCCGAATTTTATTGTTTAAATTACTCCCTGGCAGACATACTTTTAACTTTATCAACAATGTGTAAACAGTTTTGGAAGTTAAACGGATAACTAACTTCCCTGAATATATTTTTTTGTACAGAATTTTAACAGAAGTTTTAAAGTATTAAATAATATCTAGGTTTTAATAATTAGGAAACAATGAGATTATTTATATAAGGAACACTCAATATCGTCTGTAGGTTTCAAACTTAGAAGTAATTACAGCGGTTGTTTCAGAGTTATATTGTGGAAGTATTATCAAATTATTAAGAAAAATTTTTTTACTGGAACCCTTAATTATCCACGTGTTTCTATGTCTGATGTGTGCAATTAATATCTTTTTATATCTATAGTTGCTGAAATTGTTCTAATGCATTAAATGTGTTGTTTTTAGCAGTCTAAGAAAACATACTATCAAAATATCCACTAAAATATGTTATACATTTTGCGAGATGTTTCCGAGTATATATAAGATCAGGTTAAGTTATATTAGAGATGAAAAATATTTTAAAGGTCTTTCATTTGTTATTGTTTTTTAAAGTAGAAATGAAATAAAAATTGTGGATAAATATGATTTTGAACAATTATTATTTCAGTTTATTTCTGAACAATTAACTTCTTTAGAGTATTAAACTGGTATTTATAGAATTTCAGCCGTCTAAGCATTCGTGTGCTACACCTTACAATTGTTTATGTTATTTTGCACACAAAGTACGAGGCGGCAGTTGTTCCACCAATATTTGTGTATTTTAACACTAACATTGTTTTGTAGTTTGCAATGCGTCATCAGAGTAAAAATACCAAATATATTTGTAAAATTACTGTGTCACTAATGATTGGAAATAATAACGAACTAAAATGTTCAATATATCCGCGTAATTTATACGATTAATATTTAAAAGTAGTAAACTTTACAGTTAAACATAGTTTATTATAAGCTATTCTGATGTATTTAATACAGCATTTTTAAAATAATCAACTAACTGAAAATATTTTTATATTTTAATTTTTTTCCAAACCTCCTGCTCTAAGTTACTAACCCAGAGGTCTAACCACAAATAACACAAGTGCAAGATGATACACAGTTACATGCCTATGGATACTATTGATTTAAACTTTGCTGTCGACATAAACAATAATTTTTGAGATATTTGGCATTGTTTTATAAATCACTTATTATAGTTTAATTTGGTTTAAAAAAATTAGAAATGTATTTTCAAGGACAATCACCGTTCTTCACCACTTCTACACTGGCTCAGTATTATCCCGCTAGCTGCAAAAAATGAAGAAGAAAACTACTTCTCCTAGAACATACATTTCTTATCTCTTTATCCAACATAAACCTAATATATGGTAATCTTTAAAAAATTTAATATTATTTGTTAGTTTTTCTATGGTTTTTATAATGATTTAGTTTTGTTTAGTTCTAGCGTATCTTTAAAATTCTTTATAAGTTTTATATCCTATAAATGGAAGCTGAAAGTAAAATGTGTGCTACTATAAAATAGTATTCTATAATAGGACTAATCGGAAATAAAACAATATCAAGTAATGAAATTTTTCGATTGTAGTTACTTACAATAAACTTAAATAATAATACTTTTATTACAAATTATATTATTTACACAATTGGAGAACACAAATTAAAATGCGATCGTATAGTAGTTTAAAAAGTAACAAATATTTTTGATAGTGAAGGGAAAACGAAAAAAAGCTATTAGTTGTAAAAAAAAAAAGGAAGCGTGTGGTAATTTTAAAAGTTTTTTTTATCTAGAAATGTAGGCAGTTTAAGCAAATATACTACATTTATTTCATTTCCGATGTTCAAACAATTAATAGGTTCCTTACTAAACAAATTATTAGCAAAGATGTAAAAATTATTAAGTACAAATGGAATAATTCTGTTTCTATTTTGCTAACTACAGACCAAGAGAGATACACATATTCCGGTGTTTTTTTTTTTTTGTATAAAATAATGTACAGCGATGTTTTGGTTCCTGAAAATCGTTTATTCGGCATCGTGACATGATACGGAGTAGATGAATGATCAAACGTCATGTTTAGTTTAATATTTACTATTTATGCAAATTTATGTGAATTAATACTGCTTAATTGGGGTTTTGATAGTGTGTAATGTAGCAAAGTCATTGTTAACGAAAAAACTATATTTAAAAATACAAACTTGAATATTTAGCGGCAGAATTAATATATTTTAATACAATTGTTGTAAACGCATTTGCACATTATACAAATAAATATTAAGAATTTTAATAACATGAGAGGTTCCTCTCAATAACTGTTTTCCTCCTAACGATGTAAATACAAATTAATATATTTGTTGCAGCTATAACAATACTTTATTTAACAACAATAATATGTCTAACATGATAGGACTTAAATAATAATGGTAATGCAAAAATATACACTATTAGGATAAATTACTGTACAACTTACGTTTCTGCTAAAATACAAACAAATTACCTATATAATTATTGTACCTGAAACATTATTCTACGTAGCAACTAAGATTTAACAGACAACAGTGTGTTTTAACAATGCCAGTTCAAAAAAAATTACGCCAATTGAATAACTGTCTCTACATTCATGTGGTTTTATTAAAATATACTCAAAAATATGTAATTTAACGTGAAAATGTTTTTGTTAAGCTGTAGATTATATGTTTAATCAGGAGTAACGTTCACACACTGTAGTTGTTTCGGAAAATTACGCATACAAAAATGTTAAATTACTCAAGAAATGTATGGGTTATTTCACCCTTGTTTTACAATGTAGTTCTGCTACGACATATGAAATCTCCCAAAGTAATACATAAATACTTTGCTCCAGACATTTCAAGAGAGCAGACAAATCCATGCTTTCTGTCAGCACAAACATGTAAATAACCTGAATAGGTAGCCCTAAATGCTGAACTTTGCACTGACATACGAACTAATAACTTGGCCTGTCAATTGTTTGTGCCGCTCGTGCAGTGGGTTAATGGAGAGAAGGTGGCATCGCACAGCATTGGACACCTGCCCTTCGCCGCAGAGGTGACCAAACAAGTCAAGTACGGGGCGAAGAACCTGATAGTGGTCTGCGTGAACAACACACTGAACATGGCGTCTCTTCCTCAAGGCAAGATCTTGAAATTCGAAGTGTGAGTACTCATACATTTACCTCACAATTGTAATGGGCTTTCTCTTTAAATGTATTGTTAATATTAGAACTGACTGACTTAAATATTGGTCACTAACACTCAGTAAAATGGTCCTTAAAGTGAGTATAATCGATTATTTTACTATATGTATAGCAATAATCTTTATATATGTCGTTACACATGTTTTAGAAAGAAGCTGTGACAAGGGAAATTCTTACAAAGGTTGGAAACGTTCATCGTTACTCTATAGAGCGTCTCACGCTTAGCTTGCAGTACAGGGTTATATGGACATTCGCTCCCTCTTTTCAACACACGGTAACTTCCGTTAGTACTGCCGCCCTTGCTTCAGCGCGCGCTGTTGCCAAAAATCCTAAAATTTTCACGTTTTAACTTTGATCTTAAAATTTTTGCACATTGTACAGCATCGAAACGCGCATCGGTTTGTGTAGTAGGTTCATCACTGTCATCATTTTAAGGGGGTTGAAAAAAATTAATATTTTGAACTTGGTACTATTTTCTTGCACCCTTAAATATATCACATCATAACTTACTAATCGAAAGCAATTTCGCGTCCAAATTTTTATGATGTGTAATTTGATATATCTGGACGCCAACGAAAAAATCGGAAGGCTATTTTTTTTTTTTTTCGTTAGTTGCACAGAAATTATTTCCTAACGTAATGTTCTTTTTCTAACAAACTGAAACATCAAAACGTTAGCCAGCGAGAAACGTTTTTGCGATTCAAGTTAGATGGGGGTTGAAAGCGAGGAAGTTGTTAGTAATGGGTTAAATCAATTTTTGTAAGCAACCCCACCTCTATAACTTTAACCGTTCACTTGGTTATAGCTGTGGAATGTGTGGCATATTATTGTAATGCGCTTGCCGAGTGCTCGCCCTACAAACTCGACAGCTGAATGAAGCTAGAAGTGCTGGCTGAAGAGAAATAAACGTCCCGTTATCTTTGCTGATTATGAAGTTATGTCTGGAAATGTTAATAAATAAGATACAGGCTACTTTTAGTAAGCAGTTTTCTTCGTCCCTTGTCGTAAACTGGTTCAGTAGCGAAACTACAGTGTCTCGCAGACTGATTTCGAAACATAACTTCATGTGTGTAATTTTTTGTTAACATGTATTTGTATGGAAGGCAAAACAATAAAAAGTCGTAATTATAGATAGACAATGAGAAAGGGAGTGAAATATTTTCTTGATCTTATTCCAGTACTTTTCATACGAACACATAAAGGAAGCTTTAGAAGAAACAGGATTTTCTAAACAAACCATTTACGCTAATATGAAGGAACAATAACAATACAGTACATCAAACTAACGTGAAAAATTTAAATCATAAACGAAAGACAAAAACTAAATAATTCCCATAAACGTATTCAAGGCAATGGTCCTTCATTTATAATACTTGTATTGTAACTATTTTTTAAAATTCTAAATTAGAGCAATTATAAAAATTAAACTCTCGTACAGTTTGTTTACAAGGTTATACTACAACCTATAATTTGTTTCCTTAACAAAAATTTTATCTGAATTTGTTAAGTTTTTTACTGTTGAAAATTCGTAATTACCTTCGACTGTATGTTTTAAATATTGAAGAATTACACAGTATATAGTAAAACAAATTTTAACAATACTGGTAAACATATTGTTTTATAAATGCTTTCGTTTAGGCTTAAGATATAATTTTCAAAGAAATAGTGGAAATGAGTGATACGCCTAAGTTGTCATCACGGCAGGACAATAATGTACTCTCATTATAGCACAGCATTCACGCAGGTATTAAGACTAGTAGTCGCTAGTTTGAAAATGTTTCTGAAATTTTACTTGATGCTATGGTATATCATTTGTTACAATTTGGTGTAAGTTGCTTAGAGCCTTAGTGCATACAGACATCTTTCTTGTACAATGAAGAGAGTTTCAAGTGTCATAAGTAAGAGTGAGTGAAGTGAGTGAAGAGATTTTGGTCAGCGCTTCACATCGAGGTCTTTAGTGCTGGTGAAGGCTGACAAGACGTGAGTAAGGAGCAGCGCCGAAATGTATGGGTGGGGGAAACCGGAGATCCCCGAGAAAACCCGCCGACCAGCGGCATCGTCCGACACGATTCCCACCTGCGAAAATCCGGAGACCGACCCCGCCGGGAATCGAACCCGGATCGCCTTGTTGGGAGGCGAGATGTCTGACTCCTCGGCCACCGCGGCCCCTTGTATAAGTAAGAGAACACTAATAATATTTTACCGAAATATTTGCTTCAGTCACACGATAAACGTTATTGAACTAGAAGGTATCTACCGTTATAATGGAACAAGCATATTTTAAAACTGAAATTAGGGTATTTGAAGTAATTTGTACAATATTTATTGATTCTGCAGCAAAGAAAAATAATAAATTAATTAAAAATTGGAATATTGTTGCAAAAGATAACATTTTGTTTAAAGTGACCTGTTACTCAAGATAATTATTCAATTTTTTTCTTCTGACCAACTGGACACTATTAATTTCGAAATATTTCGCCTTTTTAAGCTACTTCATTCAATATCTTTTGCAAAAGCAAAAAAAAAAAAAAATCGACTTGTACAATAAACATGAAACACACAACTGTCCCTATACCGCGCAGTAGCTAGTTCACAAGTCCTTGTGTGCTCGCTATTAGAATGCTCAGTTGTCGTTCATCCGAGGCAAGTTTGCTGTAATTCGAAGCGAACAAGAAGGTGTTCACCTTCTTGTACGAGAAAGATGCCCCTGTGTACTGGGATTAAGGATATTAATACATCTCCGATAGTTCATTCATAATTTCAAAATATTTCTGCTAAATTCACTTTTCCTGTTTATAGTTTTGACCAGCGAGGGCGTAGATATTCTGTATAAACTGTCGCACATAAGTTCATATATACGCCTATGTAATCGTTCATACATATATAAATATGTACGTAAATACATAAGCACACAATCCTACTAACACTTGAACAAATGGAGAACGTGTTGATTGAAGCTGTGGAAATGAATAACAGACACGTTGAAGAATATAAGGGTACAGAACAAACGGACAATGCAATGGCATAGCCTACTTCTGGTACTAAAACAGCTGGATGTAGTGTCCTTGTCAAATGTTATTTGCTTATTCTGACTAAATAGGAATTTTACTTTGCGCGTTCAAATACGATAGTTGATTCGCAATGATATAATGTCTCGGTGCGCGAGTGGTGTCGATCTCCGTAGTGTAGTCTGTTGCATATGGGTTTATGGTACGAGAGATATACGGAGTTCAATACCTAAGCCTTGTTGGGTGTACATTTATGTATTCCTATAGTTATCACTAAAATTTTCCAATTAAGGAGCGTCCATACATAAATGAAACCTGAGAAATTGACCGAAAGACGTACTCTTGGAGCGACAACTGAGCGTGCTCTCACGTAATATGGCACATTGAGGGTGGAACCAAGGTAGGCATTGACCAGAGAGGAGTATCTGTGAGTGTAGGAGAGAAAAAGGAACAGAAAATACGACAACATGCTAGGCTATTAGCCATTTTTCTCACAAAAAATAGTAATTGGTTTTAACACATAAATGTATTAACAAAGGACACGTATAGTTTTCTAAAGTTAAATTATTCGTTTAACAGTAGAATAAGTATTACAAATAAATGGCGTTACGTTACAATATTTCGAGGAATTTCCAATTATTTTATAATCGTACTGATATTCTAGTATCAAAACTTTCGACTATAGCAACGGAGATACGGCTTTTGTCATTGTTTAAAAAATATTCTGTCGTTGGTATGTTATTCTTGGGGAAATTTCAGTGAAAAAATCATCCTGAAATGGTGCTAATTCATTAACTAGGCGCGCTCCTTAACAATACTTTTAAAGGTAGCTCGTATATTATGAATTCGCTTGCCACAAATGGAAAAATGTGTGGCGCAGCGGTATATTGGTAATGCCTTGCCATTGCACTAAATACTATAATCTGTCCACTCTAAGGTTGCAGCAGAATTAAAAATTGTTAGCGAAATAAATTAAAGCAATTTAATTATATCTTGATTCCTCACATTGTGATTGTGCCGTAGCATAGTTATCTTGTATTTTCCAATATTTCAAATGAAATTTACGCTGTACAAAAATGTTATTGATATTCACTCGGATGAATTAGTTGCAACCTTAGAATGGATAGAGTATAAAATAAAAATGGGTGTTACAGTTGCAGCTGATTTACTATAGTTATAGGTTCCCAGAGTTCAGAACTTGGTCAATGCTGACGAAAATATATTATACTGTAGATAGTAGCAATCTTCTTGTTTTTTTGCTACTCAAAATACGATTCCAATAAAATTTTAATGTAATACTGTTGATAAGTTAACTTAAGTTGTCATATGTTTGAGGCTAAGAATAAGATATTTTGTCTATCTGTGGAGGTTAGTGAAAAACGTCAATTGCTGAAAAATATATAAATGCTTAAGAAATAGACCTACTAGACAACGAAGAAGAGCCAGTAAATATGGTAAAAATTGTACACTGCGAGAAAACGAACTCGATATTGAAGATACGCACTGTGATAAATTTTTTCCTTAGTAGTTTTTTTCTTGTCTCTTTCTTCGCCAGTTACTAATTAATCGCTAGTTTGTTGCAAGCATTGTTTTTTTTTTTTGGGCTGCATCAAAAATAAACGTAGCCCCAGCAATGTATTTATAAACTTTTGTGTATATAAGTTTACAAGTAAAGCACGGCTTTTAATAAACATGACTGGACACTCGTCTGAGAAACTGACCCTCTTATTGACTTATTTTAATTTGCTTGATTAAAACTCCACTGATACCACTTATCGAACAGTCTGGTCTTATAATGATTAATATAACGCGTTATTTAATTTTCTGTTACAAAGTTAATACATCCGCATGCAAAAGGTAAATTACAAACAGTAAACGAATAAAAGTTTTATAGAAAATGCGTAAACGTTTTCAAACCTAATAACGTTAGGTTTTTCCACCAAACTCAATATATTCATTGAATTATTTTTGCAATAGAAGTGTGGGCATATAACAAACTGAAGTAATTTGTTGGATACACATAATTGATAGCGAAGGTTTAGTCGTAGAAAACCTACAGGAACATAAAAGAACTAACCATGTGAAAAATGAGCAAGAAAAATATAAATCAAGGAAACAAACCAGGGAGGGCAAATTTGGCTGTATGAAACAAACATACCAAATATTCCAAAACAGGAATATAGTCGGTATATAGTAGAAAACAAAAAAGAAAGAAAATAAACGTAAAAAAGAATAACAGACAAGGACCAAACAAGGGGCGTGAAAATTGCAACAAAGAAGGACAAAAACAACGAGGACAACTCAAATGAAACAGTGGCAGAACTGGTTGTGTGTAAGATAAGATAATAAAAATGACCTTCAAAATAACTGTGCAATGGGAGTGCATGACTGGATTCAGTTTCTTAGACGTACTCCATTGCAAATTGAATGACTGTCAAAGAAAACTAAACAAATAAAAGAAAACCATAATATAAGCAGAGTATGCTTTAGTCAGCAAGATACATACACAACATGAAATTCCAAAATGGAATCGGGTCAAATAAAAACAAGGAACAAACAGATAATAAATGAAAATAATAACAAATAAAATAAAAAACCAAGTAACATGCGACACAACGATGAGACGAAACAAAAAACACTGTAGATATCAGACACGAACAGCTAAATAACAAAAAGACACAACAAATAGGCTAGACAAAACGCAACAGAAACATACATATACAGAAAAGACAAACGACACAATGAAGAGACGAAACAAAACACAGTAGTTTTCCAGACAGACAGTGTTACGACGTTTCGGGAGCAGCAGCTTCAGAATTTTTTTTAGCACGTTTCATTGTAACAGCCGGGATGTTTGATGAAACAGATTGTTTAATGAATTAACTTTAAAGAAATAAACAAAATTACATTAAATGCGTGCTAGGCTCAAAAATAAAAACTGACAAGTTGGAAATTATATTAGTAAGAATAGCCCGTACCCACGACGACTGCGTTCTCGGGGTTTTTGTTGCATTACGATAGTAATTCTGAAACAAAACAGGTTTAAAAGTGCATATGCTGAAAAATGATGTTAAGGGTTAATAATATATAATTAACAAACAATTTTGTAAACGAAATTTGTTTGCTAATTTTATACCCCTTTATGTAGGCATACACAGAAAAAAATATTTCGTGGTAGGTACAAAATATTTTGTTGGTAATCTCCCTGCAAAATAATTTTTTTTTTTGCGACCACAAAAAATTTTTTTGTGGTCGCCACGATATTTTGTAGTCACCACTGAATAATTAAGTGTTTACCACAAAAGTTATTTTGCAGGGAATCTTTTTCTTTCAGTGTACCTATTTTGTTTCCCCCTTTCCCCAAAGAATAACTTGTTTTGGTAGAATCCTACACGCGCGCATGCACAATTAAATTTTTTGCTTAGTTTTTTGGGTACCCCGTTCTGCCCCTCTACTTCATTTAGACCCTTCCTTATGCCTCAAAAATAAATTTTGGCACAAACCTTAGTGAACGCAGACATAACTCAAATAAGTTATTTAATCACTAAATTTGTTAGCTATCCAGTTCTGCACCTCTTACCCCCCGCCCAGTAGCAACATTTGGTTGGGTCAACGTTGGCTCAACATTGAAATGTTACGTGAAACAACGTAGGCCCAACGGCGATGTTTGGTTGGATTCTTTCTAATGTCCTACATTGGCCAAACGTCACTGGATTGTTGAAATTGTGTGTAACATATGTAATGCCAACCATTTACCAACGTTGGGCCAACACTTCTCTACAAAAATTGACCCTACAAATGTTAAATTAAGCACAATATTCAATTTTTTTTATTTTAAGAGTTCTTGTGGGTTACACGAATTATTAAAATCATTAAAAAAAATTGTTGACCAGGATCGAAGTAGATTCGAACCACAGTCCGATATTATGTTCGAGTCCGCGTTACTAGAAGTCCGTTAGCCTTACCCATTACTCTACGCTGCCACTTGTTAATTACCGACATTTGAAAGACAAATATGTATTTAATAGTTAAATTTACAGCAACAAAGAAAAATGTATCTTTTGCTAATGATATGTTTTCTAACAATACCAATGTTCAGCCAACCTACATACCATACTCAGTGTTAACCCAACGTAAAGGTGCATACCTATTGCCAACGGTGTGTTTACCAACTGGTACCTAACAATTAACCAATAAATTAAAATTTAAATAAAAATGTCTTTAATATGGTCTTGCATTTTCTAATCTAATGGAGTTGTTTTTAGAAAGAAACACAATTTATGTCACTGAGGGCGTCTGTTTACAAACTTGTAGCCAACGTCAGCCAACTTCCAATCAAATGACTTTCCGTGGTTGGCATAGTGTGGATTATACAATGTAGGACCAAATTTACTGAAAATAACTCACCTAACCGTTATAAACATATGTGTTGTTTGAGCAATGTTGGTTCAATGTAAAATTATATATCTAACACCAACAGTGTGATTACCAACTTGTTACCAACGCTCAGCCAACCTACATACAAATGATTATGGTTGTCATAATGTGGGTAATGCAACGTTGGACCAACATACTGGGAACAACCTATTATCCAATATTTGGATTTCCAACATTGTTCCAACGTTTAACCAACAGAGCAAAAATTACATAATATTAATTTTTTTTTAAAAACTAAGTAACATTATTAGGTTATAAAGTTGAATGATTGGTTATGTTATACTGTAAAACATGATTTTGAACTCTTTGTGTAAGATGTTGGTTTGGCAATGTTAGCCCACAAAACCCCAACAGTATATTTACCAATGTGTTGCATACAATAAATCCACAAAATTTAAATATCAATAACTATTTTCAGAATGTTGGTGATTAATTGCAAAAATAATCTGTTTTAAACATTTTTGTTGGCATACTACGTTGGGCCAACGTTGTATTTACGAGTGTTTTCCAACACAACGTATTACCAATGGTTCCAACCAATTTTCACCGTTGGCCAATGTTGGTTGCTACTGTGGTCGTTTCACACTATCCCCTTAAATTGTATATTATTATTATCATTATTATTATTATTATTATTATTTCGTTTTTGGGTACACACACAACTCACAAAAATTTAATCGCGATAGGAGGACTGGTATAGGACCTCATAGTAGACGAACTACTATTCATTTCAATAATATAGGGTAGCAGGCCGAGTATTACTCCTAACAGCAATTATTTACTTCAGTAGAAGGACCCCTTTTTACGCCAGACTAGTAGCTCGGCCATCAAGAGTTAGGATAACCAAGCTGCAGGTTGAGCTTACTCTGCAGCAACTAAGTACGTCATCTGGGGTAACTTGCAACACCTGGGGTAAAACAATATTTAAAGAATTTTTATTTTACATATGGGTGCCTTCAATAAAACGTTATTCTAATCATATTACTTGTCTCCTGTTGTTAATGTGCCATTTATTTTTGTTTTATCTCTTACGACCTCTAGCGTAAAATAAAAATTATTGAAATATTGTTAACCCTATACCTATAGCTACACATCTGAGAAACTGTCCTAAACAAACCCCGGCCATTCTTAACTGTTTATAGTCACGGCAAAACAGAAATAAAATCTTGAATATTATACTATTTATACTATCAGAATACCCTTATAGAAAATGAGAGTATTCGGATGGTATAGTGGTATACGTGTTACGATGACTCATTTACCTCGAGCACAAACATTTATGACTGTGTTGCACGGATTTCAGGGACAGTTGCTGGGGGGTGGGGGTGTGACCCTTGCTGTTTTTACCTACTATAACGTCGCTTTCCTGTGCACTGCCTGGCACTGCACGGCACATCAATCCCTGTGCGGCTAGTCCCTAGAGATACAGCGCGGGTTAGCTGATAAGCTATAAAACTTTCTCCTGGCAGAAAAACAGTGTTGCCGCACAGACGAATACGGAAACATATTTTTTGGCGAGAATATGCTCAGTGCAATAGCTCCGTTGCACTACACAGCCGGCCGCCGCTGCCATAAACCTTGCCTCTCTAAGATTCTGCATTACTTTCAACATAAACTCTAAATGCTTTTCAAATGTTTCAAATTAGATTCAATTCTCGTCAAGAAACAAAATTACAAATTTAAATTGGTATGCACCCAACAACTAAGTATCCTTGACAGACATCGCACTCCGAAATTAACACCAAAGGAAACACGCTTCATTTCATTATGTCCCCACGGCATTACAAAGCCCATATACTCTTTACTGTTCACATCCAGCACACACTGATGGAACGTGAAGTGCAGATCAAATCCTGTAAAATACATAGCTTCGGCTAAGTGATGGAACAAGACGTCGATGTTCGGCAACACAAAGCGATCAAGCTAGATCTTTTAATTCAGTCTATGGTACTCTGGAACGAGCCCATATTTGCTAAGATCCTTCATTTTTACGAGAAAGGCTGGGGACCCATATGAAGAAGAACTCTTACAAATAACACCCTGGTGCAAAATATCAACTATGACAATACAAATAGCTTAAAGCTTAGTAGAAAATTGCTGGTACAGCGTACATTCAACATGAATGGTATCACTTACCGAGATTGTTACCGGCATCATCAACTCACACTTCCCTAGCTTAGATGTTAATACATCTGTGAATTCGCTCTTAAGCCTCTCGACTTCATCTCGTTGGATAGCAGTCAAGTATGAACCATGATCATTCATTCACACACATTTATTTCCTCTCCTTTTCCTCCAATTCTGTAGCAAGGGTCATTTTGATCTTTGGTCAAAACCAAAGTGTAAACTTTTAACTGCACATTTAATTATGCATAAAGTCTCTTGCAAGGAAATCAAGGTTCAATATACAGTCGCATATTGTCCCTGGCACTAATCAGAAGGGCCTATTCCAACTATATTTTTGGACGTTAAAATTCAAATCAATGGCAGTGCGAACTTTACACAACTTGTCCCATTTGCTACTTGGAGCAAAAACTCAGTTTCCACTTTCAACCAGTATTTAAATCCTGGGTTCTCGTTCACTAAGGAACTGACCCATTCCTGGCTCACAAAGCTAGACGTTGCCCTGGTGTCAAAAATGGCAAGAATCTCCCTACCACCTTTCAAAAGGGCCGCCCACAGGTTGTTTTAAATCAGCCCCACAGACAACAGAGACTGACTGAGAATCTCCTTCAGAATACTTTGCTTTGTTGTCCCTACACTGGTGCTCGACTTTCCCTTTCCACTACGATAGACTATGGCTGAGTGCCCCTCTTTCCTGCATCTGATACATTTCCTGCTTTCTTTCACAGTCGGGCTTTGTGGTGCAAGTTGTCCTTCCTTATCACACATGTAGAAACCAATCTCCTTACTAGATCTTTTCAACGCAGTTTGCTTGTTTTTAGAAGCATGCAAACACTCACTAGCGATGTGCTCCAATGTGTCACACTTGTAACAAGTCAACAAAAGTCTTACTACCCGAGTACTCATTTTCCTCGCATCGTTATTTTATATGCACCTTTGAGTACTGCTGGGAAGTGCAACACAAATTGTGTACCTGCACTCCAAACATTTGAAATCCACTAACGAAGACGTAACACCAATGGAGGAACATTGCTGCCTGAATTGAGGGTTCAGGTTTTCAACGACGAGCTGTATGAAGTCTTTCTCGCTCAAAGTAACTAGTAAAGCTTTTCATGCAACACTCAAATCCTGAATGAAATCTGAGACCCTTTCATATTTCCCTGGGAATCTATGTATCTCGGCCTTCACAAAATCTTCCATCATCCTTGTTGAGCGTGACACCTCCAACATCTGGCCTTTTAATGCACTCCAACCAAGTCCCTGTTCGGTAGCGTATAGAATAACATCCGAAGCAGGACCTAAACAATGGAGAATTTACCCCTGTAACATCTCATAATTCCCCAATAGCAAATTTCTCCATTGCAACTGGTCCGCTGCTTTAAAAATTACAAAAATACATTTAGAGTCAAACGACTTCAAGTGTGGAATGTCTTCAAGAGATGTCATGGTTAATTAATTTTTAATCGAAGGCAGACCACCTTCGTTCCAATAAGGCTGTTCCTCATCACCTAACAAAGCCGATTAGGCTTCCTTATCCTTACACATCATGGCTGTCATTTTCTCACTCAGTATTTCAAAGCTATAATTTTCTGAACACTGTATTTTTGCCACTTGAAGGTTCACAACCAGCCCAGGCACTTCCAACTTGTATATCCAGGTGGTTTCCATATAAAATAAACAATTAACCATCAGAAACAATTGCAAAAAGGCAGGGAGAATCATCACCAATGGATCATATGCACATTATAAATCATAAACCTACAAGAATAGTGGCACCAGGATTGAATATTCCAAGCTTGATGCAAGCATAACATCTTATTAAAATACACAATTTTGTTTCACTTGTACGGTAGCATACATGGCAATATTACATTTATACTATCTTAAATTATCAACCCAAGTTTACAATCTCAAATTCGTAGTTAAGAATTGACTGAAATTTGCTTCGACGTGAGTTTTCACAGACAGTGAACCTTTTTAAATACAATTCACACACAATATTCAATAATGAAATGTCTCGTTCAACGAATAAACTTTGGTAGGCCTATAATCTATTTGTGCTCAACATATTAGTGCTAAACACAAACAAGAACTTTCATGCCAACTTACCGTGACTTGACAACGTATTTGTTCAACGTATGAATGCTCTATACAAACAAGAACTTTCATACATTTGTAATAAAATTATCGTGATTTAACAATATGTTAGTGCACATAACTTTTACTATTATTTACAAATTAATTAAACAGTCAAACTGCCACAACAAATTCCATGTGCCGGAAATTGTGGTTTTCAAAAAATAAAAAAATAAAAATTATGGAAGAACTCGTGGGTACTGGGTATATAAGCTGCACACTGGAGTAAAATACGTCACATACCTGCCGTCCAGAAGCAAGCGCCTTGCCAAAGAAGCCCAATAAAAATTTATTTCAAGACTGAGCTCCAAATTCTTGCATAAGAGCAGGAAATCCAGCGATGTTGCCACATAGCAGTACCGCCGATTGAAAAGCCACGACGCACACACAACCCTGTCTAGAAGAATCGTAATGCACCTGTACCAGTGTAAGTTTAACCTCGCACAACAAGCTCCCATCCAAAGTACTAGTACTAAAATTGTAACAATTAATGCTGCATTTCCCGCAGTAGAAATTGAAACGTCCTAAACTGGGTAATTCCTGGAACTCCATTCTCCACGGAAAACTGCGCACTGGGCCAACTTTAGGACTACATGAGGCATTGCGCGATAACTGAATACAAACCAGCTTCAATGAACTCGTTACTGGCATACAAATACTATAATGACCTTGTTCTTGCAACACAGTATCGCTTTCCAACTGCTTTAATGCCAGAAATGAGGAAGCTTAACTCATGCTGCAATACGCTCTCACATTCAGGCACTGTTCCTAGTGTCCCACATAGCGACGCTACTTCGCCCAAATCGACGACCGTAAGGGGACGCGGTGGCCGAATGGTAAGACCATTCGCCTGTAACCAAGGCGATCCGAGTTCGATCCCCAGCGGGGTCGGTCCCCTGATTTTCGCACGTGGGAATCATACCGGACGATGCCGATGGTCGACGGGTTTTCTCGAGAATTTCCCGTTTCCCCTGCCCTCGTTCCGGCGCTGCTCAATACTTTATCTCATATCACCCCTCACCAGCGCTAAAAATCACGATGTTAAACGCTGAATAAAATCTCTCACTCACTCGACCGTTGTAGCACGAGCTACATATACAGGATTTTTCTTAAATAGGAGGCCAAACTTCGCATGCCCCCGAGGGCAGGCCAAGTAATAAACGAGGTCTTGCACGATAATGTAGTGGTAGTATGTCTTATGAATTGCCTAATTTCTTAATAAATCATCTCCAAGTGTTCAAATATCCCGATGGTAACAACGTTCTATGTCATTAGAGGGTAGCCACCCCTACTACGTATTGTGGTAAGGCTGGTAGATATCAACCAGCTATTGCGGTAGGGTTGAAAACCCCATGAGCAATGCTGAAGATATTGTTTGTTTATGTCAAGTGTTGGATCATTTTTCAGACAAGTACGAACATAATGAATCACAAATTGACGCAGTATGTAAATGGCATTTATGCAAGGTATCGGAATAATAACAATGTTACAGGAAATACTTTGCAAAATGATATGTGAACAATAATACAATTGTTAGTTACAGAAATGTCCACTCATGTTCACACTCTTATGTCGTACGTCTCAAACAATACAGTACCTCCGTTTCCAACAGTTCCTTCCTGGCCCTCTGTAGCAGCAACCGAACCTTTGTATGCGTTTTACACGAAGACGATAGGTCCTAAACAGTTGCAACAAGATGACATTTTTCGTCATACAGGTCTTATTACACAATACACCGTCTTAAAGTTGTTTACATATCCTGACGTTGACAAAGTTGTATTCAATTAGAGGGTGCCCACCCCCGCTCGCTATTTTCATAAGGGAGGAAGGTATCAACCAGACTTTGCTGCTGGTTTGAAGATCCCAATAGCATTAAGTAATGCTGAAAATATTGTATTGTTATGTCAATTAGTTTCCGATATTTTGGGAAAATGCGGTTTTCAAATGTGATATTTGGGGTCTCATAACTCCCTTCATATTGCATTTAGGTGGATAGTGCATAACATGTTTTCGTCTTATGTTTTCGAGAGGAACAAGCATGCGAAGTTTGTCCTTCTATTTAAGAATCATCCTGTACACACTCCCGACAAGCACCTCTATCAGACTCTCCCAGAATACTCCCTTCGCAAGCTCACGCACTCACGGCATACGCCTAGTACCAAGCCTGGCCACCAGAGGCGCTACGAGGTGAGATAAGTGTGTCACTGTAACACTCACGACAGCGCGAATATACCCAGCCGTGCGGGGAAATTCTAGGACACTCAGAAGCATGTAAAACTCTCACACTCATGTGGAGCACACACCTTGTGGGCGGCACAACTGAAGTTTGTAGCACATGACATATACCGTATATCCTGCGGGATGGATCTTTCTACTGTGGCATGCTGTCACTGCTATATTGTGTTGGCAGCCCAACACCAGACATGATGTACCGACCATTTAATAGGATTCAGCCCATTGCCCACTGTTGCATAGAGGTGGAAAATTGTGAGATTGTACTTTATTATGTAATGTTACGTCACTTATGTAAACGATTTATTATCGCTCCTAGTTTTTGACGTGACAACGTCTTATAATTCGATAGAGCCGGCTGCACGCACGAAAAAACATGACTCATGCGGCGTTACCTCGCTCTGAGGCGTTCCATGTAAGGCTTGAAGTGCAAGCGAGAGTGCGGAACGAGCGACAAAGAAGTACAATCGGCCTTTGCGTTCGGCAGCGTTCGACATCAGTCTCTCTCCTACTTGAGTGAGCGATGCGTCTGCGTGGAGTAAAAAATTAAATTGTAAAAAGAAAATTGACATAATTGTATTTATGCGTACAAATAAATATAACTTGATCAATTTCATTGTGATTTCCAATTACTTCCTTCTCTATATACATCCAAATCTATTAAACAAATGAAATTAAAATTTTCTTTTGAAAAATGATACCATTCCATCAGTATTTTCTTAAGACGTTGTCACGTTCAACTAACGTCAGTAAACCGACTTTACAGACAACCAATTTTTTTTTTTATGCTTTAGTGTCGTGGTGTGCAGTTTCATTAACCGCATTTTAACTGGTGGCACGAAGGTATTCGACAATACAACGATCCATCTTGCAAGTCAGTCAACAAATTTAATCTTTCTTCCCGAAAGTATTGACATGTAATTTTGCAATATCTGTATGAACAATTCGTCAATGTTAAGTTAACGTATTTACTAGTGCTGTATGTAACCTACAAGAACCTATCATTGTGGCTAAGATAGTCAATATTTAACAGCATTTACCCTGGCAGCGAAAATTGCTATTATAATGTATTTTAGTAGCCTCGCAGTTTCGATGTTAAAAACACACACTAGCTCATAGAACTCTGTTTTTTTTTTTTTTTGGTAGGGACAACGGAACAGCAGAGTACCTTTCCTCCGATGCCGACTTTTTCCAGTATGCTGGTATCGACCGACCTGTATTCCTGTACACCACGCCTAAAGTGTATATTGATGACATAACTGTCGTCACCACCATCAACAATGCCACAGGTAAACAATACATTGATTCAACTATTGTGTCACGTCTTTACATTAGAATATTAAAATATGATAGCCTACAAAATTGGCACAATGGTAAAACTCTAGCATCCTGGAAGACATGGGTTCGATTACTGAACCGGTTATGAGAACTTCAGTATTTATGTTATTTCTTAATAACGCCTAGTGAATCTTGAGATGGTTACTTTATGCATGTCCTTGTCAGTTCTTTTAAACTAAGTATATTTTGACATGACTGTCGACGGGACGAAACTCCAACTAACGCGCTCGTTAAATAAACACAGAAATACGTACACCGAATTAAGTAGATGAAATAGTACAAACGAGCATGGATGAACTACAACATCAGAGAAAATGGAAATGTCCCGAGAAAGCTCGTCGAATGACTTGAAATCCCATTCACTATAAAGTCGATGCAAGTTAACTGATCAGTGATCACTATACTGTCCTGGTAACCTTGATTTAATTCTGGTCATTTTATGTATTTCAAAGTGGGTAATGTTCGTTTAGTCATTTACTAGACGTTAGTAAATTTAAGATAATGGTTTTTATTCATTTGCGCCATGCATATATAACAACTTGATTCTAAAATTGTTTCTTTGAAACATGCATGACAAAAATTAACTAGTATCAATATCTAACCCAAGAAATAAACGAAAAGTAACTTTAAATACAAATAATGGAATTATTTATGTAGCAATTATTGTGGGTTTTAACGCTATATACTACGACGAAACCAGGATCTGTGAACTTATTATAAAACCATCGAGAAAGCAATTTGTCTAACTGTGTTCAATAACTGAACTGTACCGATGACGTGGCATCGACTGAAAGCGTTTTAGCAAAATATAAGGAAAATATTTGTTGGTTTTTTATCCTTATCATTCAGGTGTGATTGACTACAACATATCATACGAAGGAGTGAAGAAAGGCGATGCAACACCCACAGTGTCTGTCAGTTTGTATGACAAGGATGAGAAGGTGGTCGCTACTTCTACAGGAGTGAAAGGACGTCTAGAAGTGTCTGGTGCTAAGTTATGGTGGCCATACTTGATGGACTCCGAGCCTAGTTATATGTACCAGCTGCAGGTAAACTGGCAACTCAAGTACAGTTCATAATCAAGACCGTGGTCAAAAAATTAATAGGGTTTTTGCAATGACAGACATTTCTCTTCAAATATTGTTTGGGCATGTCAAGATGAATAAAAACATTGGGTAGCCAGCTGCAATCCTGTGTCTAGGTACCTACAGCAAAATTTTGGTGCAGCATCTTAGCATAGAAAAATTTTATCTACTTGGTATTTCATTTTTTTTATTATCAGCTGATTGGGATATTCCGTTTAAATTTATATAGAATGGAGGAGGTTAAAATATACGATCGTAACATTCAATATAAAATATTGTGAGTAAGAAAATCAGTAAAGTTGTCGTGCTATAATTTTGGAGATGAATAATTCGCTAATTCAATGACCGACGTGTTATAATCCACTGTACTATGCATACTCGAGCCCGTTCATTCGTTCATTGTCTGTTGTTCCAATGAGTAGCAGGTAATGGACAAATTGTAAGGCTTGTGTACAAACAGGACAATGGATTCTAACACGCATGTCGTTGAACTCGCGAAATATTCCTTCCTCTACACACATTGTAGCAGTGACAATCAGTTTAACTTAAGTTAATCATAAGAACCCGGAAAGCAATATACATGTACAGAAAACGTGTTGCACTTGCCAGATGATATGTAGAAGAAAATTACCCTTTATACTATAAACATTTTGTTACTTTTTTCACAAAGAAGTGTACAAAATACGCCTCCACGAAGTTCATTCATGTTTCTGGAGGGCAAGGTATAAGCGACTAATCATTATCTCTTACGATCCAGCCGAAATCAGTTTCACCTATTAGATTATCTATGTTCAGCGCTGAATAATAAGTTTACGATCGCTTTAGGTACCATTGTAGGGAAAGAACTTAAGATTTAGAATATGTGGTGTACTAACTTATGTTACGATTTCACAACGAAGTTCATGAATGTCTTGCATGAGGAAATTTGTTCGAGAATCGTGAATAAGAATTCCGCTGCAAGCTGTAAGATTTCAATTTAGGGTTAGGAGAAGATGTCGAAAATTTTGAGGTACAGATGTAAGTCACTTTGGGAGACGTTGCTTTTGAACCTGTTTTGCTAGTTCCTTCAGATCCTACAAGCGCGTGGGAAAACGTAATTATAACATAAATTTTCTTTTTGGCTAGAGTATAAATGGGAATAATCTGTGATGCTGACTTTCTCTGCCAGAGTTCATACCAGACATCCGTCTTGCAGAAACACGCTAAATTTACTGCGGTACAAAAACTTCCCCATTTTATGAAACACGTCTGCTAACTTCTTGCATGGAAACTGTGTGCGGAATCATGAGCAATTTTGCTTCTTCTGTAGAACGGGTTGAGTGTAATCTTGAGTGGGCCGACACTACTTAGTGTCACGACGAAAGTGCGTCGACATTAATAAATATCTCATGTAAAAATATGTATGGTTATCTGATAATGCATTCATTAAACTATTTTGAAGAAATACCTTGAATAAAAATGCTACTATCTACATAAGTACAAAACCTGCCAAGTGCTCAGAATGCTTCGTGTTGGTTGGAATACTGAATTTAGTCCCTTTCAATATATGATGGCAGGTAGCGGTCAAATAACTAATGAATTCTACTGAAAACACAAAACTCTTTTCATTACCTTAGACCTAAATAAACCAGTCATAAAATTTGTTGATTCCTTTGGTTAGAATCAAAACCTACTAATAATTAGTAGGTAATAACAGAAGTAAAATTTTTGTCAGTTATACCGCATTCCCTAGAATTATAAACATTAATTTTAACCTGCAATTGTTATGATATTGAAAGATCCTTTAAATTATTTGAGCGTGTCCTAAAGTAAACCACGTAGGGGCCACAATAAGCAAGAAGTCATGAAAATAATGTGTCCCAACCATATAATAGAATAAATCTATACTTATTGTGGCATGAATTTACATACTGCAGGATATTTAAAATTTGTATAGTAGCTGAAAACATATATATGTATACATGTATTAAAATACTTCATGTCAGAAATTACAATTTTAGAAAATAAATTTCTGAATTATGCAAAACAAACGTTCCGTGTAATTAAGTATTACTTGATAAAAACACCTATCGCATACAGTTTTTAAGGTTCAAAATATTATCAGATGATCTCGAGCGTAATGTGTGTGTATGTTTGTGTGTCTGTAATTAGTTTATGTTGCTAGGCGCCAAAAGGGCACACTTTGTATGTCAACTTGTTGGGTGACGTCACTTAATTAATAAACTGGATGTCAAATAGTATGGCGTCGTACCCGCCGATAATGGCGAAATTGAGATGTTCTGCATGTATATTGAAATTATGATTTCGGAATCAATTTATTACATATGTTTATATGCTCTGTTATTCCAGCTCTTCAAATGCTTTAATTTTTACGGTGAATGTGCATAAGTATTTACTTATAAAGTTATTAACTGCAGTTTTGCAGTTGCGTGTCTGTTATTGTTGATATTATTTGCGAGGGTAAGTAAAATAGAGCAACTGGGTGGGCGCAGCCTCTCCTGTAGCAACAAACGTTGGGCCTACGGTTGGAAATTGGTTGGAAAGGTTTTAAATATGTTGCGTTGGGGAATAACAAGTTAAATCAACTCTTGGATTTTTTTTGTTGGCAATGATGGAAATGGGTTATATAGGAAACTTCAATTACAATTATGTTTGCCCAACATTGTTTTCCAACTGGAAACCAACATAATAAATTTTATGAAAATATTGCAAAACATATAATTTACATAACTTTATCATTAACCAAAATGTAACTGCTAAAATATTGTTTATTGTAAGTTTTTATCGTTGGTAGAACGATGACAAAATGTTGGAAAGGCAACTGTTGGTTATTAAGAACTATTACTGTGTTCACCCAACGTTGTTTTACGCCCAATATCAAATATAGTTTCATTAAAATAATGTTAAAACAATCAGTAATTCAGAAATACATATTAGTTGAAAAAAAAACAGTACAAATATTGTTAATGGAAATTTTTTCTTTAATGGAGGTTTGTACAATATCAGAATAGTATTTGTTATTTTTTTTTGCAGATATGAGTACGTTGTGCCAAATTATTTTGCAACTAATTTTCAAATTAGTAAAATTTAAAAGAATTGTATTATATTGAACACACTTATTATTTACCTCTTAATTTAAATACTGTTAAGTTGTTGTTTATTGTAATTTTTATTTGTTGGTAGGGAGCTGTAAAATACGTTAGAAAGACAACCGGTGATTATCAGCAAACTTGACTATGATGGGACAATGTTTTTTTACAACCAAAATCCAGCCTAATAAAATTAATAAATCCAATGCTAAAACATGCATTAACATACAAAAAGTGAAGCGGCTGCCTACGCAGCTCTGCACTTACTGCAAATATGCACAGCACGTACAAACTGTTGCCAAAAATATTAAATTGTCAAAATTTGGCCCTATTAAACTGTAAATGAAAGCGGAATGTTTATAATATATGTAATATAGCAAAATATTCTGCAACTGTAATATTGCTAACGCGCTTAGATAAATAATTGAATGATTATTTTCAATTGGCCAATTAAATGTGGTATTTCCATTATGGATGTTTCAGGAACAACATTTAGCTTCAAAACCTTCTTTAAGCTTGACAGTCACAGTAATAAGGTGATTGTACGAAAGTAAATATCCATAAATTGGTTTTACAAAGATTCAACACGTGTATATGTTTTCGACATTGTTTCTACTTAAACGGACGTTTATTTGAAAGTCGTTGCTTTTGCCGAAAATTACTAATATATTATTAATAATTCTCAGTGTTATTACTGAAGCATCAATATTGGAAATTAGCATTTTATTTGCCAAAAAATAAATAACTCTTAGTCATAATTATTTTTAGTATTTTAAATAGTAACCCCAAGAATTTTTTTACAGTGTCACAACTTATAACTAATATTCTTTCATATACGATTTGTTTTACTGTTTTTACAATTTTCTATAGTTTTGATAACGGTTTATAACGAGTTCTTAACTATTCGTTTTAAAGTACTTTCATTACACTTGGTCTGAGAAACACGAATGTTTTAGACCGTTGTATTCTGCTGTCGCAACTCGCTAGAGAATTAATATTTTCAATAAACTCAACATTTGAAAGTAGCATTTAAATTAAATTTGTAAGAAAACATAATTAATGTGTTCTGCATTACCACACTTTAAAAATAATTTCATTAAAATAAACACTAAAAAAGATAGCGAAATGGAAATTTACCTATGCAAACATTACTGTGAAAAAGAAAACGAAATCCGTGTTGGTTGTCCAATACACTCACATCATTCTTACAAATAAAAAAAAAAAAAAAACAAGTTCGGCAAGTAGGCTAAGATTTCAATGAAATCTAATTGAATAAGTTATTTTCTGGAGTAATCTGAATCTGTCAGAAAACAAAAATTTGCTTAGTTCAGCTTTACGTGCTTGTTCGGTGGGATACAAGCAAATTATTTGTTTACTCAAAAAAATCTTCGCTTTGTGTACTACTGAAAATTCAGTCACATTACAGTTTTAATTTGAATACCACTTTTATTTGGCGAGTAGGTGCAGGCGCATTAAGGATAGTGGATTGTGGAAAGTAATGAATATTTTCGGAATATTTTGTTGACAGGGAAGAACAGCCTGTGACATTTGATAAGTGTGTTGTCTGGCAGGTGACACTGAAAGGTAGCGAGACAGACGTATATCGGCTGCCCGTCGGCATCAGGACCGTCAGCTGGGACAACTCCAACTTCTACATCAACGGCAAGAAACTCTACCTCCGCGGCTTTGCCAGACACGAGGACTCGGACGTGAGTTATCGTTGTTAAACTGTCTGATATTATTTTAGTCACGATTTGCCTTCCTCCATTGTTTATGCTGTCTACAAATATCTTACTGCCTCAGTATCGGTAACCTTGCACAAAATAATGGGACGTAGTGTATTACTGCCTCTAATGACTTGGCGAGAAGGCGAGAATCCAAAAGCATATTTATCTTTGATGTTACATTTACTCTATATTCTTCTCACTGTGTATTTAAGGACTTGGGCCCGATTTTCTCGGCTTACGAGAGAATTATTTTTTTAATGCATACGAGAGTTAATATCGTAAAATTGCTTCGTAACTTTTTTGCAAATTGGTTTTACTATGAAATGTAATTTTCGAGACAAACGGTATGATGAGTAGAGCTAATTTATCAATTATAAGGAAATTTCGTTAGTTAACTAATTAGTAACTACGTTGCAGTCTTCTGAATCGACAAAATTAGAGTATGCAGTTTAAATCAGTCATAACAAAGTTACGAAGCAATTTTACGACATCGGGTCCCATTTATGTTTTAAAAAATAATTGGCGTTAAATGCGAAGAAACTCGGGCCCATGTCCTTAAGAACTTGTTGTGAGAATTGATGGTTTAGCAGGAAACTGATCGGTGACTACAGAACTACCTCAAGCGTTTCTGGCTTACTACTCTCCTCTCCCATGCTACAATTTAGGAGTTACAAATACATATAGTATGAGAATGGGTTGTCTCGATGGATGACTGACTGGGAGTACTAAAGGCGTATGACACTATCTGGATGATGACATGATATGATGATCTACAATGTGAGGAAGTGTGGAAATTTGGCCAGTGCTTAAGAGGGCGTGGTTCATAATTCAACGCTAAAAACATTAATCTATAACTGTAGGTTTCTTGAAACCAATTTTCGAAAATTAAACAATAGCAATTCTAGGCAATAGTTTCAGTCAACGTTTCAAACAAAATTGTTTCCAGCGTTACGAACTTCTAAGGCACAATCTCTGACGCCGGAACCTCGTGTACTTAACTGCGACGCAAGAGATCACCCGTAACGAATTAGTAATTTTGGATAAATATTTACTAATGAAGTTGGCAAATACCATTATCTAGGATCTCCGTTGAGTATTTTATCCATGTTGGCTTAGAAAATTGCGTAGAAATCAATTTATGTTTTCAGAGTGTATTTATCTACCACGCACTCTAAGATTGTGGCCTGATGAGGTGCGACATGAGGTGAGTATGGAGCAGCACCGGAATGAAAGGGTGGGGGAAACACGAGAACCACGAGAAAATCCGCGGACTAACGGCATCGTCCGGCACGATTCCCACATGCGAAAATCTGAGGACCGACTCCGCAGGGGATCGAACCAGGATCGCCTTGGTGGGAGGCGAATGATCTGGCCATTCGTCCTTCGCGGCCTCATGACCTGCAATAGAGAAGCGACAGAATGCGGAGTGACCCGTGATAACCCGTCAATAGGGACTGCTGATTTTCGCGAAAAGAGATTTGACACACATTGTTTCAGTGACTTACGTGCACACCTGCAGTTATGTTTTAAGGTCAGTGATTGGACGTTGTAACTGTCAGGAGTCGTGGGGTTCTACCCGCAAATGATAGACGTGTGGTGTTGTAGTAACCTTACTGTGGTTGGTTCATTGAAATAAGAATAGTCTCTTTATAAAGGCACGCTGCCAATTAACCACGAAGCAGAACTGCAGGTGTGCATGTAGGGCACTGAAACAAAGTGGGGCAAAACTCTTTTCGCGAAAATCACCGGTCTTTACTAGTCAGTAAATGCGACGTATGCTTCGTTTCCTACACGAGAAATGTTCGGAGACTTACCCTGCTGGAAATCGAACTCAAATTGTCTTTGTGAGAAGCATGTGCTAACCTTGGGCCCAAAGTTGCTAATATTAGTAGTGTAAGTAAGTAGGGCCACGATTTTTTGGTGAAAAGTATTTTGCCCCAATTTGTTTCAGTGACTCACGTGCACACCTGCAGTTTTGCTTCACGGTCAGTGATTGGATGTTTTAACATCCACGCGTCTCGGGGTTCAATCAGCAAATCACAGTCGCGTAGTGTCGCAAAAACCTCATTGTCATTGGCACAGTCACATGAGAGACGTCGTATTACAAAAACACGCTGCCAATAACCTTGAAACAGAACTGCAGACGTGCACGTGAGTCACTGAAACAACGTGCGGCATAAATATTTTCACGACAAAATTGTGGTTCTATAAGTAAGATATTTAACTCAGTTTCATAATTTGTTTTCATTATAAATTAGATGCTAACAGGTTTTTTTGTTTTCCTTTTTCCTCTCAGTGTCGTGAATAATTGACTTTTGTAATTTTATGTGGCTGTGTGTCAAACACAGTTTAATTTATAATCAAGTAATTAATTCATAATTACTACAAATTCTTGTTCCAAATTATAAAAAAAGATTTTAATAATGAGCAATTACTAATTACCGTGTATATCTTGCTGCAACTTACAAGTATGGTTGAAGTTGTTAAATATTCCACATAACAATTATTTTAGAATACAGGTAGTTATTAGTAACTAGTTAATATGTTTGCATAATAAGAATCGGTGCATCAAGAATGCCTGCAATTTACCTCATCTGTATCATAATTGTTTTACTTGTGTTACGGTTGAAATGGATATTACGAGAGCGTAAAGAAAATAAACTTGGAAAATTACAACAGTGTTCAGTTTTGTCTCGGTGTTGCGTCGTATTTTTGTGGTTCATATATTTTACCTGTTTGTCATTTTGCCAAAGCAGGCCTTTAACGTATGTTGTCTGCCTTAACGGTGTTTGCTATGTTTACTTATGTTACTCTACTTGGTTTATTTGACATGATTCCATTCATAGAGTTTTATGTTGTGTGTGAATCCTATTAGTTAATCCATAATGTGCTTGTTTATGGTTTCGTATTCTCTTTAATTTCTTGACAGAGTTCTGCATTGCAATGGAGTATTTCCAAAAAATTACCCCCAGTCAGTATGAATTTGTGAGTGACAAAACATACACAGTCAGCGTTTAAACAAGAACATGTACCTTAAGGGCACGTCTACCGCAATTTTCACCATTTTTTTATTTTTTATTTGTACCAGATATTTTTTTTCTTATTTTAGACACAAAATGTGACTAAATTTGGCTCTTATGAAATTTTTTTATCTCTCATAGTTTTCGCGTAATGGCTTGTTAAAGTCATATTTTGCATGTTTCCGTTTTAACGACTACACTAAAACCAACTGATATATCAAACTCAAAAAAAATTAACAGTGGAAAAAGACATTGCAGGCTACAATGACATGCTCATAAAATTAAAGAATAAAAATTATTTGACTTTTAAAAAAATACTGAAACTGAAAATAAAAATTTAAAAAATTCAATATTTTTTTAAAAATACAAATAATTTTTATTCTTTAATTTAAGAGCATGACATTATAGCCTGCAATGTCTTTATTCACTGTGATTTTTTTTTTTTTGGTTTGATATATCAGTTGGTTTTAGTGTAGTCGTTAAAACGGAAACATGCAAAACATGACTTTAACAAGCCATTACGCGAAAACTATGAGAGATATAAAAATTTTATAAGAGCTAAAATTAGTCACATTTTGTGTCTAAAATAAGAATAAAAAATATCTGGTACAAATACAAAATAAAATAACGATGATTAAAATTGTGGTATACCGCGCCCTTAATTGCGACTTATTACTTCTAGGTAAAAGGAGTAAATCTCAGTTCACGAGTAATAAACACAATGGCGGAGAAACCTTGATACAGTTTTTTTAAGTGCATATTCAAATTCTGAATGTCAAGTTTTCTGAGAATAAGTTTGTTGAGGTTAGGGTCGTATTGTTTTATTATACGAGAGTTGTTCTGTTATAGGCGATTCGGAATAAAGTGAGCACTCCAAAAAGCCCTGATTAATTTCTATTTTCTGCCAGTTTATATCTTTACGCTACATGTAAACATCAACATTGCCATGTGCTTTTATTTGCATAGGCTTGTACAATGTTTACATTTACGTTACACTGCTCCGATAAATTTTAGCTACAATATGTACTCATTAAATGCACGGGTGTTGAATATATGCAATACTCAGTAATAATCTTAGTTATAAATACCTGCGAGTAAACGTCTTATAACACTGGTTTCTCTGCGCCTACTCTAACGGCGATATTACCGTTACGAATCTCGTAATTGCATGCACAGTATATTCGAACTTTAAAATTAAAACCGCCACTAAAACCACACACGACACTCGCAACTCAAGAATTCAAGTTCCGTTCAGCATACTGTAATGAACGATGACGCACGTAAAGAGAAACAATAAATAACCTATTTTCTTAATGTGTGAAACAGGGGAAAAAATGCTGTTTCTATTTCCAGATACTCAGGCTGGCGATCATAAAACAAAACAACTTACATTACTATTGACTTCACATAATTTATCAATGATATTCATTAAAAATCACTTCTAATACTTTATATGTGTTTATCAAAAACCGATATTCATTACATAACGGACAAACAAACTGAATGACGCAATTCGCTTCCAAGCGGCGAAAACCTAACTCTGGTGCCATCTGTCGGTGAAATTTTAAACTACGTCTGTGGCGCTAAGAGTTAGCGGCGTCTGCCAACGACAATCGACTCGGTTGCGTCGCTTTCTGCTGCCGCAAATTAAATAAAAATGTACAGTCAGCAGGTACGTCAGTAAGAACTTAAATAAATATTTTTCAGTATATTAAATACAGAGAAGTCGTTTGCAATTGATGTTTTTTCACTATTGCTGTGTTCAAATAAGAAAATTCATGGAACTACATGCAGTTATTCGCTACCAACCATACAAACAATAATGTAACTGTTGTTCATGTTGACTTATATGCAGTAACGGCTAGTGATTTTTTTCAAAGGTTAAATCTTTAGTGCTCACTTTATTCCGAATGGCCTATGCCCGAAAGAAGACACGCGTAAATAAGCAATGTGGGGCAGTTTTGCACGTAATCGCAGCCATGCAGGCAACAAAACACTACCACGTGCGTGATGGCACTTATCTTTATCTGTGCGCATAATTGCGTAGCGTTACTTATGGTGTATGCTGGACTATGACAATATGGTCGCACTAAAAGCTACTATCAATTGTATTGCATCATACTGTGCTCGCATAACTAATTTATCTGCACTGGTTTTATCAACAAAAGTTTTATCATATAGTTACGGATGTAATCGAATTCAAATCTTCCTTGATACCAATAAAGGCAAGATCTGTTAATTTTTCGTGTGAATTTAATGCCAGGGTTAACATTATTACACTGAATATCAAATATTTCGGGAGGATATTTGCAGACATTAACAAGAGTTACTGAATACTATCCAGACTGGATTAGATTGCGAATGTTTCGTGACTTAATTCAAATATTTAACAGTTGTTTCAAACGTTGGGTTTGCATTAAAATCCGACCACGCGAGTTTTTGAGAGAAGTGTCAAACTCTAAAATATTAAATAACGTTGTTTTATAATGGTGCAAGCGTCCCTAACTCTGCTGACGTAAACAGAACTATACTCACTATGGAAAATGTGTCTCAGTCTCCTAAATTAAAATTTTATTTCAAGGATATACAGCTAAAATAATCATTTAAAACTTCCTATGTTAAATAGAAAATCCAAACAGTTGTGATTTATAACAATTGTAGACGAACAAATGAGACGTCGCCGTTTACTGAAAGTTATCGTGAGGCATTTCGTATTTCGACGCTTCTCTATTGCAGGTCATGAGGCCGCAGTGATTGAATGGTCAGACCATTCGGCTACCACCAAGGCGATCCGGGTTCGATACCCTGCGGGGTCGGTCTCCGGATTTTCGTATGTGGGAATAGTGCCAGACAAAAGGTTTTCTATGGGATCTCAGGTTTCCCTCGCCCATCCATTCTGGTGCTGCTCCATACTCATATCATGTCCACCCCCCTCACCCGCACTAACGCCCTAAATGTTAGAAATTATCAAAAATCTCTTACTCATTCCTAACCTCGTTAGTCACAAAGTCCTATTCTTGAAAAACTGATGGAAACGTAAGTGTTTTGTATTGATTTCTTAACGGAAAACCAAACTAAAATTGATTTAAGAATTTCCACTTCAAACTGAAGATGAATTTTTTCCTATGATTGTTTAGAAGTGTTTGTTTTTACATTAGTAGATGAAAAACAATAAAATCCATCAAAAATAATCAACTCCAAAAAGCGGAAAAATTGCAACAATTCAAGTTCTAAGATATATTCTATGTATTTAAGTATGTTGTGCTCCATGAAAATCTCATAAAATTATGGAAGATTAACACCAAGATACTGAGTGATTTTGTATGAAAAGATAACATTTTAGTAATAGCAAAGTAAACAGTTTTACTTGGATATGTGCCTTTGTTAGTAAATATGGTTGTATTGCAGACATATTTTACTGTGGGGGTTTTTCAGCAACACGGCCACAGTATTTCGCAATGGTTTATTTAAAAAAAAAGTGGTTTAGTTTGTGATAACAGGACATTGCAGGAACTGTTCTAAAATTTAGTTCATCGACCAGAAGTAATATTGCAGAAAAGAGTTGAAAAAGCACTGTTGGAATGTGAAGCAAAATGTTTTTATCTAATATATATCAGTGGCGAGGCGTGACCTAATTTGATAGGCAAGCTACTAATCATATTTGCGACTACCAGGATTTTAGCGTTTAAAAGGGGAAAGAAAAGGGGGTGGGGGAGGCTTAAAACTCGAAATATTGTAACGGAATACCGAAAACCCCATTAAACATAGAGAAAGAGAGAAATAATAAAACCGACTAAAAATCATACTCCGTGGCAGTAAGCTTGGCAACCAGTTTAGCAACTGACGTAACGGAAATCGTAGTACCGTAATGGCTTGTATGGCGGCTGTTATGGTATCACGTGTCGCGCCAAAGATTCTTTATCAGGATGCGTGAAGGCAATATGACAATATGTCGGGATACCTGATATCTTAAGATAAAACCAAGGAGCCAGCCAGGGAGTGGGTCAGATCTACAGAATGCAGCGTTGTCGTTAGGAAATAACGGCTGGTGATGTGGCCGATCTTGAGGCATGCGCATTATTATAATCATCACTCTCATAAAGCCTTCGTTTAATATCCTGCCATCAACACTGTTGAACAACGTTTGTATTTTTACAAAGAATAGGTAGCCAATAAAGTCTTAGTAATACTAACTCTGCAA